>CAUYQG010285640.1:62-52589 GCA_963574415.1 Tarsius wallacei | reverse complement strand
TAAAGAGCTTAGATCCTTAAAGGGGTTTAGTAGGTCCTTCTGAAGGATTGTTTTTAAATGATGTTGTGAATGATCCTAGAGCAGTTCAGGAAAACTGAAAGCTGGATAAAAATAATAAACTAATTCAAATATTGGGAGAGATTTAAGGTTTCAATCTTAATTATGTGTTGGATAAAGAAAAATACTGATGTACTCATAGCTTCTAATGAACTCTTACATCAACCTAAGTGTTGGTTCCTTTACAATCTTTCTCTAGATTTCTCATCCCCTTTGTAATTAAATAATAAGCAATCAAATAAAACCTCGCTGTGTGGTCTTCATAAATATTTCTGTTTTCATAAGTGATGCACATGTCAAAGATATTGTGTACGCATTGTATACCATTATTTTACTGATTCTAAGGTGAATACATTTCATCACAATTTACCATATCTGAAATGAGAGGGATCATAAATGATGGTAAATAATATTTTAAACAGCAGCATTATATCTTTCTGTTTCCTTCTTAGTGGTACATCCTATAGTTAAGGGTTTCTTAAACCTGATGCAATACTCTACACAGATATTATTCCAGATACCTTATTTATATTTAATATTTTAATAATAAAACTAAAATACTAAATAATTTAATCTTCATAACACCTTAGAGTACTATTGGGTTTTCTTTTTTTGCAAATGAGGAAACTGAGGTTCTGGAATGTGAATCTAATCTGGCCCTGGCATCTGAGCTTTGAATCGCTGTCCATTCTTGTCTGGTGCTGTTTCTTTTTGACCACGATTGCAGGAGACTTCACAATTCAAGCCTGCAGCGATGGCTCCAGTATCCTCCATTAAGAGATGACAAATTCCTTGAACTTGGCAAAGCAAACACATTTTTATAGGTTATGCTTTCAAAAAATAAAAGCCATCTGCCTCAGAACTCTTAGGAAAGGAGGCAGTGCATTGGGAGTCGCGACAGAAAAGTGCTAATGGAAGTGGTTGTCCAGGCTTCTGCGGCGATCGCTGAGTTGTGAACCTTAGAATGATTGGCAGCATGCAGGTTTCTCCTAATTCTCTTTAATACCTTGGATGATTCCATTATGTGACGGTGCTTATAAACAATCCACCACTGTGTGTGATTCCCTGCGCTCTCCTTTGGTGGCCTGCCACTGCGTTCACAGACTTCTCCCTGCTCTGAGTGTATGCTCTCGTTCATTCCTGAAGCCCGTTCCCCAAATAATCCTGATTTTAGCTTGCTGCTAGCCTGCACCTCTTAATCACACTTGTTGTGACTTGAAGTCTACTAACACCTACATGCCTTGGTTTACTAATAAGCAGCCCAGGGATACCATCAGAAACTAACATTAGAAGTGACCTCCTTGGGGCTGGGCTCGGTGGCTCAGCCTGTAATCCCAGAGCTTTGGGAGGCCGAGGTGAGTGGATTGCCTGAGTGTGTGGGTTCGAGACCCGCCCGGGCCACTTGGCGAGACCGCATCTCTACAATAAATCAAAAATTAGCCAGGCGTAGTAGCGCGCACCTGTAGTTCCGGCTACTTGGAAGGCTGAGGCAGAAGGATCGCCAGAGCCCAGCAGGTCAAGGCTGCGGTGGCCAGGAGCGTGCCACTGCACTGCAGTTGGGGCGATGGAGTGAGATTCCAACTCAAAATAAATAAATAAATACAAATAATAAATTAAAAAAAAATTTTTTAAGTGACCTCCTTGGGGCTGGGCTCGGTGGCTCAGCCTGTCATCCCAGAGCTTTGGGAGGCCGAGGTGAGTGGATTGCCTGAGTGCGTGGGTTCGAGGCCCGCCCGGGCCACTTGGTGAGACCGCATCTCTACAATAAATCAAAAATTAGCCGGGTGTAGTAGTGCGCACCTGTAGTTCCGGCTACTTGGAAGGCTGAGGCAGAAGGATCGCCAGAGCCCAGCAGGTCAAGGCTGCGGTGGCCAGGAGTGTGCCACAGCACTGCAGTTGGGGCGATGGAGTGAGATTCCAACTCAAAATAAATAAATAAATACAAATAAGAAATGAAAAAATTTTTTTAAAGTGACCTCTTTGGGGGTGGAAGTATTAAATGAGTTAATGCTTGGCGAGTACTGAAACTAACTATCATTCTCATCACCACAGTTATTACTAGTAGCACCATTCCCAAATCGTTCTGTGGTTTCTACATTTTGTTACCTGGAAATGTGTTTGTCCTTTCCAGAGGCAAAATATAGACAAATTTGTTTTCCCTTTGTGCTGTCAATTTGGCATCAGGTATGTGCCGTTTAACCAGTGATGTCAGACTCTCCGGATCGCACATTTCATTCAGATGCACACTAGCATTTAAAGAGAGTGCGTTAAAGCAGTTTTTATCCTAATCTATCTCTAAAAACAATTTTGCGACGATATACTATGTGCTTGTCACTTCGTTAATATTATATCTCTATCCTATCTCCGTTAATGTGTACGAGACGAAACAAGGTCTAATTTACTGGACGAAGCAAGATGTAAAACTCTATTATAGTCCAAACTTTTTAATCTGTACAACATGACAGAGGTATGAATCTAAAAAGTGATGAGTCAGAGGAGATAACTCAAGGATGCTTGCTTGGAGAAAAGAGATATTAAGCCAGATCTTGGCTGGGGTGAGGCAGAAGAGAATATTTAATTTGGTCACCATCTACTGAAAAGCCCTGACTCAGTCTCCCTTTGCAGTCATATATGAATTCTGCAAAAACTAGAACCTGAAAGCTGTTCGGTCAAGAAAATGAGTGGAGAAGACAGGAAGAGGAGAGGTGGGTGGATCGACAGAAACACAGGCTTGTTCCAAGGAGGAGACCTGCAGAAGGGAGCACCTGGAACCCCCTGCTGCTTACAGACTAGGGCAGTTATAGGCCTGAGGGGGAAAACTTTGTGGTTGGCAGTGTTAGGGAGGCACTAAGGCTGGTGGTTAAGTCGATTGGGAGGAAGCCTTGCGATTAGGCTGTTACATATGGCAGGATGCTTTTTGTCACCTTGGCCTGGTTGGTAGCTTGTAAAGCGGCAGGGGTCTCTAAGAAGACATTCCCCAGGTCAACAAACATGAGAAAACAAAAATGGGAGGTCATTTGGGACAGCCATTAAGAATATGTTCCTTGAATCCTGCCAATGCAGACTCTAGAACTCAGGCAAGTTGTTAGCCATCTCTGAGCATTAGGGGTTTTTTTTGGTTTTGGTTTTTTCATCTGTGAGATGAAATAATACCCAGATCTCAAAAGAACTTCCAAAGACTGAATTATAATTTATATATGAGATGGCAAAGGGTCTTGCACTAAGTAAGCCCTCTATACATGTTAGCTAATTTTATCATTTCTGTCCAAAATTTATTCAAGTTTAAGCTGGTCTGTCTTTTGATAAGAATATAAAGTTCTCCGTTAACTTATTGGATTTTAGAGACTCTATTGTTAGTCACATCCACTGAGATGTGCTGAGGAGACAGAGTGAAGAGAACATCACAATGGGCCAATGACACAAACATAAATAACTGATTTTAAAAAACTATTCTGTGTCTCCAAGTCCTTGTACTAAGTGCTATGAAGGATGCAAAACAGAAAAAAAAAAAAAAAAAAGGATGCAAAACAGGAAGAAAACAATAGCTGCCCTAAAGAAGTTGTAACATAATGATAATATAAAGCAATGTACTATGGGAGCAGAGAGGGAGAGGGAGGTTGAGTCAACTTAGATGAGCTATTTGCACCTTGTCAAGCACTTGTTTACTCGGTCTTTCTTAGCTGTAACTGCAAAGTAGGTATTATTACTACTACTTTATAAATGAACCTACTGAGCATCAAAGAAGTTAATTAAGTTTCTTAAAGCAACAATTCAAAAGAGTGTTTTTAAGGATACAGAAAAGAGAATGCTAATCAAGAAAAAAGCATTTAGAAAAGACCTTCAAGAAGGGATAAGATCTGGATGGTTTTGAAGGCAGACATGCGAGGTAGACACCCCCTGTTAAGCAGAAACAAGACAGTTAGCTATGAAACATACTTCACGAACAGGGAGTGGTTTATATTAGCTAGCGGATACTGTTCAATTAGATTGCAACAAGCAATAATGATGGACTGGTAGGTTTGACCAGGTTAAGCATTTGCAGTAAATAATGGGGGCTCTATTTGTTTATTCACTGTATGAAGTGACAAATTATTTTAAAGAAATGTTAATATTTTAGTGCAAAGAATAAGAAGCAATTCACATCACATCTGTAACCTTGATCCAAATACTCTATCACTTATAAGCCCAAGAAATTAGCAGATTATTAAAACTGCCTGATGTGGTATTCTCACTGGTCAGAGGAGGTTGATCATAGCACCTTCTTATATTTATTTAGAGGATTAAATATGATAATATGAGTATTCTAAATGTATCTTAGCAAGTGCCTAAAACATAGCCAACGGTCAATATGTAATAGATATTACTTCACAATGATAATAATTGTTATTGAGAAGAGAAGAAAAAGCAAAGGAATGATGGAGAAAATGAAGTCTAGGGAGAATAGAGAGAAGGGTATTTAAATTGTCAAGACGAACAAAATAGACATCTAAAATATGATAGAAGAAAGGGTTGGAATAGCAATAAATGACCCTTAGCAAGCAATATGTTATGAAAATATTTCGCAAAAATTTTATTTAAGCCTAGGCTAATTATCCTTATATTCTCAGTGTCTATAATCTCACATATCATATTTTCTACCTAAAAAAGAGAGCAACTGTGACTTACTTCTAAGACAGCTCTCTTAAAATGAACTTAGTAGCAGTATAGCCTACTTTGATATATTGATACTGGTATCACCTGTCTCCAGCATTTTCAGCATGTTTCAGCATGCTGTGTCTCCACTGTTAAGGGCTATACCTTAAATTGTAGCCAATGCCCCATTTCTTCTTCAGGTATAGAGAAGAGCCTGCATACTTCAGCCTCCCATTGGATATGAACACCTTCCTATCTATTTAAGAAAGAACCAAAAGATAAATCGCATTGAGTAATTCCTTTACTATTCATAAAAGAGCAAATCCATGAACAAATTATGAATTTTATGAGTGTGACACACTAAGATTTACATTCTAGTTCTTGCCATATGTAAACCACTTTCTTTGTCATCCAACAAATGCAATGATAAATTACGTTAGTTTATTCCTTAGCATACTGAGAAAAAGTATTATGCATCTAAAGGTTCTGTTTCAATTAACCTGACATCAATATCGAATAAAACAAATTATATCCTTGGGGTCAAGTCCTCTGGGATGCAGACGCTCCTGTCTTGGCCCATGGCAGGCCCAAGGGAGATAAGCTGTAGAGCACGCCTCTTCATGTTTCTCACACCCTCCTAATTTCTCAATAAGATGCATGAAAAACAAATTACCAGCCAAGATGTCAGCCTCATCTATGAACTGTGTACTGAGGAGAATCACTCTGTCTGATCTCCCCTCTCTCAGAAGATCCCATACTCGGTGCCGTGAGAGAAGATCCATGCCAGCAGTTGGTTCATCCAAGAGCAAAACCTGGCCAGCAGAAAAGTATGCAAAATCACTCTTCTCTTCCAGGCAAGATTATTTTTAAAAGGATGGTACTTGTAAAAGTATTTGGGAGAAATACCTTAGTACTTGATACTTTGTCGTAGAAGTTCTCTTACATTTATCATTTGCAAATTAAGCTTGATCTTATAAAATAAGTTCATAGTTTTTAACCTAATTTCATCAGTAAGTTTAGCCTGACTTACCTGAGGATCTCCTAACATGGCAATCCCAAAAGTTAGCTTCCTACTTTGTCCACCACTTAAGTTCTGAGCAAAAATATCTTGAATATTTTCCATCTTCAATTCTTGTAAAGCTCGCCGTACCTAACCAAATAAAGACTATTTAGTCCAAAACCTAGAATGATTATTTTAAAATAATAGGGGACAAGATGGAGATGTAACTGGTCAGTGTGTGTGAGTTCCTGCATGGGTGAGTGTCCTTAAAGATGAGTCTGTGTCCATTTGTGTGTGCAAGTGGGTGAGCAAATGTCTGACTGAAGGGAGACACAGGATCAAGCACTTGGGGCTCCCCTGGAGAAGCAACTGCAATTTATCACTGTTCTGAATTCAGTGCCCCCCACATGCAGGAACATCTGCCATTCTCAGGGCATCTCTCAGGAAAAGACAGCAGAGATCAGCTGCCTCTCCACACCTGGCCCACACCACCACCTGTGGCAACAGGCCAGGCCCTGGCAGCAGGGACCATGAAGAAAGCAGGGAGGAAATATTGAGCTGAGTCCTGCCTGTGGATAAGACGCAGGCCAATGCCATTTTCTCTGTCCCGGAACCAGGCAGAGACCTGCTCTAGCTTGCCCAGTTCTGAGCAGCCTGCATCCTGAGACTGAGGGGCAATCTCCACACCCTTCTGGATCGACCATAGTTGGCCCAGAGAGGATACACCAACTGCGTGACACCAGAAAGACAGATCCCCCACCCCCCACACTGGACCAAACCCAGATGTGTGCAATCAGTATGGGAGACCTAACAGCAGAAGATGAGTTGGGTTGAGTCTGGATCCGAGTCACCCTCCTTCCCCCAGAAGTCCGTGGGGTGTCTGATTCATGTGTAGAGCCCCAACCTGATTGGTCTGCATGCTGAGAGCAGAGAGGAGGGTCTGGAGACCCGAGCTCACTCCCTACCATGGCAGCAAGTCAAAAGCAGTAGTGCTGGGGACATGCCAGTAAAAGAAAAGAAAAGAAAAGAAAACAAAAAAGAAGAGGAACCTAAGATTTCAGAAACAGTCACAAAAGGGAGTTCTTTGTCCCCCCTCCTCACTCTCTCCATACATATTTTCTGTGTGTGTCTTCTGATTTGATTTGCCCCTTTTTCTCCCTCTTTTTTTGCCTATGGGTATATTTATGGGTGAGTGCATCTTCAGTTTTTGTTTGTTTTTGTTTATTTTTTGTTTGCTTATCTGTTCATTTGCTTGACTGTTTGTTTTCCTTCTTCTCCTTCGTTCTTTTCATCTTCCTTTCTTCTCCCTTCTTTCTTTCTCTGTTCTTTTCCTTTCTCTTATTTCATTCAGTTTTAAGTGGGCATACATATATTCCCACTGCATGGATATGTTGTAAGGTAGTGGAAAGTTTGTTCCAGGGGACCCAAATTCTAATCAGAGGATACTGCAATCTGCAGGTAGCTTCTGAGTCATAGCTTTCCCTATTACACCTTAATTTAGTCTCAAAACTGCAAAAAGACAGCACAGTCCTCCACCCCAGCCCAGCTTCAAAATTGAACAAATCCAGAAGTTATACCTAAGGAAGACTAGGGGGATGAGCAAATGGAAGTGAAAGCTACCCCCCTTGTCATTGAGCAATGGAATTAAAGGGAAAAGGGCTGGGGGAGGAGGGAGAAATCCGTTATAAATGAAGAAGAATCCATGGAAGAACATAGGTACCCCCCAGACCCCTGGAAAGATAGCGCCTGAAAATACGGACTTCAGAACTCAAACAATGAAGAGACTCCAGAATGACTGATCTCAAACCAAAAATCCGTATATTAAGGTATAGAAGGAGAGGATGAATAAAAATGAAGAAAGGCAAGAATAAACAATGAAAGAATTGATAACTGAGATGAAGGCAATAAAGAATACAGCAAATGAAATAACAAACTGACAAACATGGAAAGCAGAATTAACCAAACAGAAGAAAGAATCTCAGAGCTTGACGACTGAAATATGAAACTAACCTGTTTTTAACTAGATGGTTAAAAACATAGAAAGGAAGCTTAAAAAGACAGAACAAAGCCTCAACGAGATGTGTGACTATAATAAGAGACCAAACTTACACCTGATCAGCATTCCTGAGGCAGAAAGGGAGACAGAGACTACATTCCATGAGGTTATCCAAGAAAATTTCTCTCATCTTATCAGACACATGACCATCCAAACACAAGAGATTCAGACAACTCCTGCAAGACATCAAATGAAAAGACCAACTCTTAGACACATAGAAATTTGCTTACACAAAGTAGATATAAAAGAAAAAATCCTAAAGGCAGCATAAGAGATAGTTCAGACTACCTACTGGGGAAGACCAATAGAATAACAGCAGATTTATCTATAGTAACACTACAGCCTAGAAGAGACTGCAGACTAATCTTCAAAGTTCTCAAAGATAAACAATTCCAACTAAGAATGTCCTACCCAGCTAAGTTTCATCAGTGACAGAGAAAAAAAATCCTTCCCAGACATCCAATCCCTAAGAGTTTATGCTGCCTCCAGACCAGCTTTACAAGAGATGCTTAAGAAGGTATTAAGCACTGAAGAAAGTAAAACAAGAATGACCATGCTTTTCCCAAGAATGCAGGAAAATAGAGAATCAACACAGCATGCATTGCGACTGCAAAGTTGAAAACACACATATATCAACAAAAAAATCAAAAGAAAACCAACCAACCAACAAACAAACAACAACTATTACAAAAAACTTTATAAGTTCCTCATGAAGATAAACTCTCACATGTCAATAATCAGCTTAAACATGAATGGCCTAAATGCACCACTGAAAAGACAAAGAATGGCAAACAGGATTTAAAAAAACATGACCCAACAACATGCTCCAGGAAATGCATCTCATTACAAAGGGCACTCACATTCAAAGTAAAAAGATGAAAAACAAATGTTCAGGCATATGGAGCACAAAACAAGAAGGAGTCGTGATCTTAATATTTAAAGCTTAAAACAGCCTTTATGCTATCAAAAATTTTAAAGATACAGAAGGACACTACATAAGATAAAAGGTTCATTCCATCAACAAGAAATATTCATCGGGCCCCCCTCTAGCTGCCATCTTGCGTCCCCGCGTGTGTGTGCCTAATCTCAGCTGGTCCAGCCGAGACCCCCTGAGCTCCAACCCTAGTCCCCCGCGCAGCCCCTTTTCCGCTCCGACAAGATGAAAGAAGCTATCATGAACCAGGAAAAGCTTGCCAAACTGCAGGCACAAGTGCGCATTGGTGGGAAAGGAACTGCTCGCAGAAAG
Source organism: Tarsius wallacei (assembly GCA_963574415.1). Lineage (NCBI taxonomy): Eukaryota > Metazoa > Chordata > Mammalia > Primates > Tarsiidae > Tarsius > Tarsius wallacei. The sequence goes on along the minus strand of CAUYQG010285640.1, from coordinate 43,598 downwards.
AAGGTGGTTCGTAGAACAGCTACAGCAGATGATGAAAAACTTCAGTTCTCCTTGAAGAAGTTAGGGGTAAACAATATCTCTGGTACTGAAGAGGTTTACAAACCAAGGAACAGTTATTCACTTCAACAACCCTAGAGTTCAGGCATCTCTGGCAGCGAACATCCACCATTACAGGCCATGCTGAGACAAAGCAGCTGACGGAAGTGCTACCCAGCATCTTAAACCAGCTTGGGGCAGACAGTCTGACTAGTTTAAGGAGACTGGCCGAAGCTCTGCCCAAACCATCTGTGGATGGAAAAGCACCTCTTGCGACTAGAGAGGATGATGATGATGAAGCTCCAGATCTTGTGGAGAATTTTGATGAGTCAACTTCCGAAGAAGATAAAACTTGAAGAAGCCACTGGGAGCTGCTATTTTACATTGTGACGGCTTTTTAAAACTGTTTTGTTTATGGATCTGATAAAATCTAGATCTCTAATAGTTTTAAGCCCAAGCTCCTTGGACACTGCAGCTCTTTTCAGTTTTTGCTTATACACAACTCATTCTTTGCAGCTGATTAAACTGAAGAAGCCTGGGAATAAAGTTTGGAACAAAGATTAATAAAGTTCTTTGCCTAGTTAAGAAAATATGTATATTCATCCTAAATATATACGCACCAACACAGAAGCACCAGATTTTGTAAAGCAGCTACTAAGTAAATTTTAAAAAGATATTGACTCTAACACTATGATATCTGGGAATCTAACCTAAACCCTAGTTAGATCATCAAGGTCAAAAATCAACAAGGAGATATGGAGTCTCAACTTGACACTTGACCAAAGGAACTTAATAGATACCTACAGAACACCCCACCCAACAACCATAGAATATGCATTTTACTCATTACCCCATGGAACGTACTTCAAGATCAACCACATATTTGCCCATAAATCAAGCATAAGAAGTTGTCATAATTGAAATACTACCATGCACTTTCTCAGACCACAGAGGAATAAAAATAAATATCAACCCCAACAAAATTCCCCTAAAACACACAAAGACATCGACACTAAATAGCATGATGCTGAGCAACTCCTGGGTCAACACAGAAATCAAGACAGAGATTAAAAGATTCCTGAAAACCAGTGAAAATAAAGACATACCTTATCAAACCCTCTGGGATGCCATGAAAGCAGTACTAAGAGGGGGAATTCATATCTCTATGACCACACATCAAGAAAATAGAAAGACCACATGTTAACAGTCTAAAAAACCATCTAAGAGAGCCAGAAAGACAAGACCACCAAAATCCTAACTTCAGCAGAAGAATCCGGATCACCAAAAGTAAAAGCCCAAATACAGGACGTAGAAAACAAACATATCAAAAAAATAATTGAAACAAAGAGCTGGTTCTTTAAAAGGATAAACAAAATTGATGGACCCCTAGCCAGATTGACCAAGAAAAGGCAAAGCCCGTATTTTGTCCTTCTTGAATCTCTATTCTGTTCCATCCACAGCAACTTGGATGGATTTAGAGTCTATAACACTCAGTTATCTATCACAGAAACAAAGAACTGAGTACCACATGTTCTCACTCATAAGCAGACCCTGGACATTTATCATAATACTATAAGAAAGGTATTGGCAGTGGCAGGACACTGCCAGGGGAGGGGGGATCACATAACATCAATAAGGATGCCTGACCTCAAACCAGGAAAAGTGGGGACCAAAGGAATGACCAAACTTCACCTGTACAGTGATCACTTATCTACCTAATTCTGAACTGCACCCCACATCTTTGAAATTTAAAAAATGAAAATGGAAAAAAAAAAGTACAATTATTTTTCCTGATCTTTACAAGGGGACTTTTTACCCAACCTGTAGATGATGAATTGTGTAGAAACAACAAACATACATTTATAATTACTTAGGTAAACAATCTAATTTTCATGTCTGTGTGACAACATGTTCATATACCTCTGGTTCCACTTCCTGTGGCAGAATTCCTTTTATTTTAGCAAAAAGCCTGAGATTTTCTCTCACAGTGAGAAAGCCAAATTGCACATTGGATTGTGGACAAACTCCCACGAGTTTAGTGACAGTTTCCAGCTCAGCCACTTCTGAAAGTGGGTGATTATAGATAGTGACCGAACCTATAAGCAAAAGGTAGAGATTTACCATTAGGACAATGTGTCATGCTTCACCGAAGATGGCAGAATGGAATACAATGTATATCAATTATTATATTTATTTCAACGTAGTTTACCTGTAAGGAGTGCACAATTGTAAAGTTTACAGCAACATCTGATACAGCTGAGATGCCAGTTAGTAACTGAATAATCATAAAGCTACTTATGAAATATTTAAAACGCAAGCAGTATTTTTCTAAATGAATATAATACAACTCAATTTAAAAAGAGAAACTTCTAAAACTTTTCTCTTGAACGCCTGAGTGTAACGAGTCGTTAAAAACTATTGAAATTAACTTAGGAAAGTAATTAATAAAATGCACAGGTAATTCATTTGCTTAAGTTACTGTCCTTGGATAACTGTCCTCTCACCTGATGTTGGAACTGACAGCCCACTAAGTATGTTTAGCAGCGTGGTTTTTCCAGCTCCACTGTGACCAAGGAGGGCTGTGATCTGGCCTTCATATACGTCAAACATCAGACCTGGCGTGGTTTCAAAATAAATACACTCAGAGCCTGCATATTAACTTTATAGTTATAGCCTCATCAATAGGTGATTATGCACTTAACAATGTTTTGGATAAAAGTTTTAACATTAAGAGGAGATTGCCTAAAGAAATCCAAACCTAAGACTGGAGCATAGGATGAGATGGAAGTAAAGAATTTCATGACACCATCATATATCTTCCAAACACAAAAGATTCTTAATAGTACACTACTTTTTAAAATTGTTATATGATGTGTTCAAATAAAAAAGAGCCATGATGTCTGAGACACCTGGTCTTAATCCCTACCGAGATACTACAACAGTGAAGCAGTCACTAAATCAAGCAGCCATATCAAATGGAATGCTATTTTATTACCTCCCAAAGCTTCTACTTTTCCATGCTTTCCTGTATATTCTTTTTTAAGATTTTTGATTCTGAAAAAAAGAGGAAAATGTTTTCAGAAAACTGCAAAAATGAACAGAGGATGGTTACATCAAGTATTTGAGCCTTCATCAAAGCCTAAAAGAAAACCTGAGGTTTCCTTTCTTTCCTGCAGGCACTGGCAGAAGCATCTAGGGTGTGTCATTCAAAGAACATCCCTGATCATTGTACGCTGAACAGGTTACAACATGGAGGGCATAGGTAGCACGCAAACATATGTTGTTATGAGGATTGTGACAGATGACTGGATACAAGGAGACAAAATCGCTGGTGAGGAGACACTAAGGTAGAGGAGAGAAGAGAAACGGCACACCACAGCAGAGAGATTGAGGCTTTGGCATCAAGTTGTTCTGGGCGAAGTCCTAGCTGTACCACTTACTAGCTCTGTTACAAATACCATGTACTCAAAATTCCTTAAGTTCAGTCCTTCAGCAGGAAAATGGGGGTGACAACCTTAACCAACCCCCAGGACTGAATGTGGAGTAAATCAGAGAATAAATGTAGAACACAAAATACTTGGAACACGGTGAAGGTTGAGAAAGGAGGAAGGAGGCACGGAAAAGGATTTAAAACAAAGACACATTTTTAAAAGAGTGCATGGAATAAAAGATTTTAAATGAGTAGAAGGTCTAGTGTAAGCCAGATGCTGTGGATTTCATTTGCATTGTTTTCTTGCACAATTAACCAGACGGTAGGTGGGTTTTTCCTCCACCTCTTCTTTTTCAGGCATAATTGTCATCAGCTTGCTTTATTACTTTATTGCATCTAAGCACTACGGGCGATGGGTTTTTTCCATACGTTTTGATGGAATTCAGCTTTAGTGTTTAGGCAGGAGATTCTAGATTAGGTGTTTGGTATGATAATGTTAGGTTGATGCATAAGTTTGTAGTGTTTGTTTTTGGCATGGCATCGCTGTGGTGCTGGGAGTCAGTTTATCATTTGTCATTTGGAGTGACAATGCTGTGCTTGTGGACACGCCTTGCAATTTGCAGATCTGAAGAAACTTAGTGTTATCTGTGGACTAAAGAAGATGGAATGTCAAGTAGGAAAAAAATGGGCACTTTCGACGTGTTTTTCTGTTTGACTTTAACAGAGGAGTAAAGGCAGCGGAGACAGCTCAAAACATTTGCGCTATGTACTGGGAGAAGGCTATTGAGGAAAGTATGGCAAGAAAATGGTTTTGCCATTTCCAAGAGGGCCACCTTGACCTGGGAGATTCTCCACATTCAGGAAGACCATCAGGCCTGGTGAAGACCATTTAAATGCTTTAATATGGGATGATCAATATCGGTCTACCTGAGAATTGGCAAATGTGGTGAACTGTGACCCGTCAGTCATCATGTGACATTTACATTCCACAGGCAAGCAAAAAATGCTATGAACTTATGCATCTCTCTCTGTGCGTGTGTGTGTGTGTGTGTGTGTGTGTGTGTGTGTGTGTGTGTGTGTTTTGAGTTGGAGTCTCACTCCATCGCCCAGGCTGGAGTGCAGTGGCATGCTCACGGCCACCCCAGTGTCAACCTGCTGGGCTCTGGCGAGCCTTCTGCCTCAGCCTTCCAAGTAGCTGGAACTACAAGTACACACTATCACGCCAGGCTAATTTTTATTTATTTATTTATTTATTTATTGTAGAGATGAGGTCTCATCAAGTTGCCCGGGCTGGTCTCAAACCCACAGGCTCAGGCAATCCATTCACCTCAGCTTCCCAAAGTGCTGGGATTACAGGCTGATCCACTGAGCCTGGTCAACCCAATATATCTTAATCAACATTTCATTCTGCCTTATATACTGAGAAGTGATTAAGAACCCAGTTGTCTTGGCCTCTGGGATACAGAGAATGACCCAGAACTTCGGAACTCTGTGCACTGGTCTGTTGGATGCCGTACAGGTCACAGCAGTGAAGCACAGCAAGCAGTCTTGAGTGGCCACATGATGGACAAGACCTTCTGCACTAACCTGACAGGCAGCTATGTGATATTCTGCTTCCAATTTCTCCCCACTGATGGGAACAATTTTTCTAGAGCATAAGATTGGTCTTGTTATCCACAATTCACAAACCTTCAATACCTTCCTCCATGCCCACTGGGCAAAAAAACCCCACCTTCTTTCATCATTCAAGGCCTTCTATGACTTCTCCGACAGAACCTGATTCTGGCCTAGGCTCTGGAAAGGACATAAAACTTAAAGTTCCAGCTTAGAGGGAGGTCGCAGTTCTTGAGAACACAGTACTAACTCATAAGGCTGAGAGAATGCTACTCTTCGTATTCTGTTCATATGGGACCTATATTTTAAGAAGCTAAATATTTAGAGACATTGAGTATCATAAATGCTCAGAGCTAAAATACATTAGTGGACGAGGTAGATCAGGAAAGTTTCATTCAGGGATGAATGCTGAACAAAATTTGAACAAAGATCTATGGTATTAGAGTTTTCTAAGCTGTCGGGACCCAAAGCGACCAGCACTGAACAAAGCATCATCTTAGAGGGAAGACATGCGTGGCACTAGCACTCCAACTTCTCATATTTCCTTCCCTTCTCTCTGGAATGTCTCTCTCCCCTTTTCTGCATCACTTGCCTTTTCTCCTCATCTTATTCTAAGCCAGGAAGCCAGGAAAGGAAAATGAGAGGGTCAGAGTGAATTACAAAAGAGGGAGGAGGTGAAAACAGGAGAGACAGGTAATGTCTGTCACAAAGAGAGTGACAGAGGGAAAGGAGAAAACCATAAAGAGAAGAACCAAGAGCGATAAAAATGGAAATTGAAGGGTTACTTATTTGCTAATGTCTATCACTACACCACGAAACATTAGTAAGTGCAAACGCTGAGAATGTGAGAAAACAAAGTGCTATGAAGAGTGACAGCAGCCTTTCCTGAACACAGCAGGCTGCTGCAGGTGAGCACCAGGGCACAGCAGGTGGTGTTTGCATGAGTGTTTTGCCTGCGTGGATCCCTGGTCTCTGGAGAGCAGGTCTCTGGCCTGCTCTCCATTGACGCCTCCATGTAATTTATTTGTTACCTGATGGCTTCTTTCCCATGAAATTCTGGAGACACTGGTTCAAAAGACTCATTAGATGCAGGGTCAGAATCTATTTCATTCTCAAGGGCCACATGATGAGTCCTTTGGTGTTGAAACCAAAAAGATTTTTTCAGGAAAAACAAGGGAGAACATCGGCGCCCGTATTCAGCTGCAGGAGGCAGGTAAACACCAGGTCAGTCAGCACTTCAAGGATTAGAGCCACACTAGAGCAACACGTCAGTGCAACCCCTTTGATGGGAAGCCTGAACCTACATCATCACCTTAAGGTATTAGTGTTTTCATGTGCTTTTGACGTACACAGACCGGTGAAGAGAAACTAACTGAAATGTTACCACCTAATAGGATGTTTCTAACATGAGACACTTGTAGCATTGGTAACTAAATAAAAAGCTCCTAAAAACGTAGTGAGCTGTCCCTGGAGGAATTTAAAACCACCTAACTTTCACTTCAGTTTTGCCAGGTAACTTGAATGTGTTTTCCAGAGGTGCTGGCTACACTGAGAAACAGACATTGTTTCACCAAGCTGATAAGGAGTGATGAATTTACAACATAGGGTATCCCTGATAACTTGGCAGAGACAACAAAATTAGATGCAACCTCTTAAGAGTGGAAGAAATGAGGGGAATGGGTATTAACGAAGAAACAAGGGAGAGGGCTTTCTGTTGATAATTCTTATCAACATAAACATAGCTTTTGATCATCATTAATCTGGTAGGAAAAGAACGAGCCAAAGATAGAAATGACAGAGAAAAGTGCACTGTGGATGAGCTATGGAAGTTTTCACCAGACAATACGGTGTGATTGATGAAGCACATTTCTAAATTTACTTGTATTTTCCACCTATACTAAATCTTTTTTTTTTTTTTTTGATCATCCAATTCGATAGTCCTATCAAAACGGTCATGAGGCTTCCCAGGATCATTTTCTCCCCGGGAACTCAAGCTAGATGCTACTCCTGAGGACTCCCATCTTAATGGAGCTCACAAACTATTTGTAACTTCTTTAAAACCTGACCCAGAATAATTTTCAAACTCAGTAAGTCACAGCTAACGAAATATAATTCTTTTCTGTTTTGAAAATTACTGCAGACACCTGTTGTGCCTTCTTCAAAGGTCTTTTGACGTCTATGTTTCTTTAAAATTGCTAGTCGCCCTTCATGGATCTTTCCCTCAGTTACTTACATAACCTGCATTTCAAAGATGTGTCAACAATGCAAAATAACCTCATTGATAGTAACTGAACATCCTGGTATTAACTGCTTACTCATTTCAACCTTAAATTTATCCTTACCATGTTCCAACTGCTTTCAAAAGTTGACTATATTCTATAAGTTAATAGAGCAATTATACTTTTTAAAATTTTTATTTTCCAAATGTATTTTATTCACATTTTATCGTATGTCTAAATTCTATGTATTATTATCCTATTACGACATCTTTCTAAACAATAGCTTTTTAATTCTGTTTTATTACAGTATTTTACCTACATATCTAAATCTTTTTGCCTTACTGCTTTTATATATCCCATTTTTTTATAGCTCTTGGTCAGGTTAAGCATATTCTCTTCCATTTCTAGGTTGGCAAAAACGTTTTTATCCATTTAGATATTATCAAATTCTAGTTTATATGGATGAAGATAATGACATGATTCTCTTTATTAATATGATAAATTCTCTGCTGAAATAAGTTATTCTTAGTAATTATCCATTAATTAATTAAAGTACTGTTGGAGTTGATTTGGTTCTGCTTGCTTAGATTTCATAACCATGTGCAAATGTGAGATTACTCTAAACATTTCTTTTCTCATTTTTCTCACATCATTTTGTCTAGTCCCCAAAAATAAAGTGGATTCTTTCACTGGCATCCTTCCTATGCAATGTTTTTGTGATTCCTTCCATTTGGATTAGTGAAGGTACATATTCCGAGTATAATAGTAAATATCATAACAATAACGAGAAAACTTGAAATTTTCTACTTGGGAGGTTTTAACAAAATCAGAGTCATTATTCTGTATTGATCATGTCAGAAACATGACGAATAAAACGATCAAAAGTCTCTTTCCTTTCCTCTCCCATTTCTCTTCCTGCCTCTTCCCCAAAACTTATCTAGTAAATACGAGGAGTGACTGGCAAACTCCAGAGATGCACACATGAAGACCTTGTTTCTCCATAGAAGAGACTGCTCATTCAACAGGCAATTATAACATTGTTTATTAGTTGCCCACTGTTGTCTGCAAAGTGAGTTAAATAAGGAAGCACTTAAAAATGACTAAGACCAAGTATCGAGAACCAGCATTCTTCATTTAGTTCTGATACAAGCACTCACAGCATAATTAACCATAGTCTCTTGCAAGTGTCTTTTTTTAAAGAAGAAACATCCTGAAGTGTTAGAATAGAATAGTCATAGAACGTGATTCTAGAATCAAAGTGCAGAATATCATTAGGCTTGTTGTAAATATTTTGGAAAAAATTCTTGCTAATTTAGATTTAATACATTGTAAGGTTATTTTAAAGAAAGGGCACTGATTAAATTTTGTGGAGTTACAATTAGGCTCATACTTACTGGGCAAAATTTTGTCAAAATACAATGTCAATGTCAAATAGAGAAGGGCATCAAACACCAATATGAAGAAAGTAGCTATGACTAGATGTGGGTTATGTGAAGAATTCGAATGGGCATTAGCATCCACATCGGAGTCCAAACGTAGAAGCTGGAAAAAAACATGTTGACTTTTTAAATGATTAACACGGCATCAATAATTATGATTGTCTTATTTTTGCTGGACACTGGGAAACATAACAATGAAATTACCTAACTACAAAGCAACTTGGGAAGTGAATGGAGGTTGGTATTAAGCCCTGAGAAATCCACGGGCAGCACCAGGTAAGTCTTGTAGGAGGAGATACAAACTCAGGGAGGGTGATATTTGAGCTGGACCAATACTGGACTTTGTCAGGCTTAGGTTGGGGGAAAAAGTAAGGCATTTCTAGACAGGAGATCCCATTTCAGACTAAAAACATGGAGGGGTGAAAGTAATTCGGTAATTGGGCAGAAGACAGAAAAACAATTTTCCTCCTGAACTATTAAGGAGTTTATATGTAACATAGCCTTTCATTTGGCATTTTAGAGCTTTGATGTCATAACTAAAATTAACTTTTCTGAGAGGAGGTTCAGTTTCATACAGAAATGGGCAATTTAAAATAATTATTTATTCCAAACTCCTGATCTTCAAATGCTTGTGATAACATTAAGGGTCATGTTTCCTGAGCACTAATCAAACAATGTTCATGGGGCAACCAATTAGAAGTAGAAGCTGAACCACATCAATAACAGGGGATCGCTCTGTATTTGATGACTTAAGAGAAAACTACGCTGGAGAGAAAAATACAGACCTCTTCTATCTCTTAAGTGCTCATTGGTTCAAAAGCAGGATGGCATTTTAAGGCTGAGAACATGTTGCATACATTATTGAGAGGGAATCTGTGAGAACGATTTGTCAAAAGTGGCATTGCTACCTCAACTCTTACCTGGGCCATCCCAATCGTGAAGGCAAAGGGACTGAGAAGAAACAAAGCCCATTCCAAAAATACTGGGATATTGGTGTACAACGCTGTGAATCCCAGAGTCCCCCAAAAGACAATAAGGAGAAAGACAACCAAGCCAGTCAGGAAAGGTTTCTTTATCAACACGCTCATCAGGAAAGCTAAAGCTATCTGAGAGGAGAAAAAAGAAAATGAAAAAAAACGTTAGCTGCTATATAATTCTTTGAGAACCATCAATTGCACAAAAAAGGGGTTTTATATTATAAAAGTATATTCCATCAATTCTCTAACCCTAGATATTGTTTCATGCAAATGCTGCAAACAGCAACTGACCAGAGTTAGTAACAAATGATTGGCAGGAAAGACAGATTGAGATTAAGCTCACCAACTTACCAAAGACAGGCCGTACAGGAGAAAGAGAATGAAGACCATCCCAAAACCAGTTAGGACGATAACTTGTGCGTATTTTACAATAAGAGCCATCAAAGTGGCCACAACAAGGATGAAGCCAGCATACATCAAACCCCAGGACAGCCTAACAGGGAAGCAAGCATTCATTCAGAGTGTTGTTACTTCGCCATTTTATTCATACATCTATTCAACAAATGTTTGGTGGAGCTCACCATTTTTTATCAAGAGTAGAGGAAATGTCATAGCTTACAAATCAGAACTATTTCCTGCCTTGGAGCTCATCTAAGACAGGGGACGGCAGGTAATAAACAAGGAAACTGGTGGACTAGATTGCTAGCTGCAAGTGAAGAAAACCTCAGTGACACAGTGGGCACAACTGGCAGAGATTTCCAAGGAGAGCTTTTCTGGGAAGACATCTATGATGATCTGTCAGTTCTGGACAAGTTCTTACAGTCACATTATTGTTGAAACAATATGGACAATAAATGACAACGAAGCAGAGGTCAGCAAGCCCTTTTCTAAAGAAGCCAGATTATAAATATCTGAGGCTTTGCGGGCCACGTGGTTTCCACTGCAACCACACAGTACTGCCTCTCTGCAGCACAATAGTCATTGACTACATGCAGATGATGTGCGGCTGTGTTCTGAGAAAAATGAATTGGTCGACAATGATATTTTGATTTGGGATATATTTTGATTTTGGATACATTTTGATTTGAGATACAAAATATGGTTGTTCTTTTTATTTTTTTCCAAGCATTTAAAAATAGAAAAGTCATTCCCAGTCTGTAGGTTGTACAAAAATGGCCTATAGTTTGCCAACTCCCAAAGCTGATGGTTAGATACAGATATAGATGTATACATGGACATAGGACATAAATAGATACAGATCTATAGACGTCGATGAAGAGATGCTTTTCCTTGACATCAATGCTAAAGAAACAGGAAGAACGTTATTTAAAGGGGAAAGGAGGATATGCTTTCCAATCACGCAGATCTGGTTCCAGTTTTCTCTGCTACATTGTAACTATGTAATTCTGAGAGGCAGTTACTTAATCTCTTCAAACTTCAGTTTTCTCTAATGGGTAATAAGAAAATAAAATGAAACTGTGTATTTTATGGGATTAATATGGCTACTTGCTTATAATGGATCCACAATGAACAGTTAGTTTATTTTTTATTTAAAATAGAAAATGCCGTCATGTTTGGGGGTGGTTTGTTTGTCATGGCTGATTATAATGATTCCCCTTTCACAATATACTTTTGTTCATCTGAAATTATTCGTCAATACTCATTCTATAAGGCTTGTCTTAATTTTTTCAAGTGCTGTACAAATGAAATACACCAACCTTTTCTTTGGGGAGGAGAAAAGCCCTGATATGTAATACTTTCTCACTGGGTTTATTTTTTAAAATCATCTTGGTTACTTTTCTCTGATCTTTGTCGATTTTCATCATTTAAAAAATCTATAGTGGCCAAAATTTCCTGCGTTATGCAATTTGAATACAAAAATATACACACATATGAAAAAAGGAAAAAAGAAAAAACCTCTCACCCTAGACCAACCATCTTCTACATTCAGTGTACTGAACACTTCTGTAGAAAAATAAGTAAGCTTGGTATAGATCAGCAGTGTTAAGAATGCATGCCTCTCCTACTCAACAGTGTTCAACATTCTTTTAAAGGCTACATAGCACATTCCCAGAGTCTTCTATTGCTCTACATATCTTGTTTAACACTGAGAATAGCATCACTGTGGAAAAGGCAAATTCAAGGCTCAAACCATTGCTTTCTGACTCCAGAACTCATGCTGGTGCCGCTGTCCCTGATGCAGCCCTTGGCTAAACTCTTCAAAACATCTTGCTATTAACTGATGATTCAAACCTTGGTTTCTTTACTTGCCTCCACTGTCCTCTCAGGCTGTAATACTTCCCTGAGCTCTATCAACTGATATCTAACACTGAGTGTTTGTTTTTAAGCGCCATGTAAAGCACTTTAAGTACATTTCTTTCTTGCAACCCTCAGAACTTATAGATTTTTTATTTTATTTTATTTTTTTGAGTTGGAGTCTCACTCCATCGCCCAGGCTGGAGTGCCGTGGCATGCTCACGGCCACCACAGCCTCGATCTGCTGGACTCAGGCAATCCTTCCGCCTCTGCCTTCCAAGTAGCTGGACTACAGGTGCTCATTACCATGCCCAGCTAATTTTTTGATTTTTATTGTGGGATGAGGTCTCGCCAAGTTACCTGGGCTGGTCTCGAATCCGTGGGCTCAGGCAATTCACTCACCTTGGCCTCCCAAAGTGCTGAGTCACTGAACCCGGTGAGAGGTAGATATTGTTGTCAGTGTTTTGCAGATTAGAAAACTGAGGTTTAAAGAATTTAAGTAATTTTCCAAGGTGGTAGTACTAATTGCTGACATGGAGACAAACCTTAGCTGGTGGCCCCAGGCCTGTGTTCTCACCACGCTGCTCCATTGCCTCCACTAAGAAAATCTCACTGCTGGAGGAGCATGATAGGTTTCTTTTCTCATGTTATAAAGGTGACGATTCATTCAATGTGGGTCGAAATCTATCACATTTCTAATATTAAGTATCAAGAACATGTAACTAGTGACTAAGTGTCATCATCTGTACCTTTGGTGCCCTGAGTGTTGGCAGACATCTACAGGACCACATTTCCCTTAAGTCAAAGAAGTATGGAAAGTTCCCAGCCTGCAGGTCCATCCACTCCACTCATTTATAATGCATTGCTTTAAGTGAACTTTGAACATCCAATATAACACTATAAGAAAATGACTGACAGAGATGGGAAACTATGAGGGGGAGGGGAAGGGAGATGGGATTAATGGTAGTCAATATCTGTCTAGGGACGGGAAGACACCTCTTGTCAACAAGGGTGCCTAAACGAAGCATATTTGTATACCTAATCCTTGACTGTACCCCACAATATCATAATAAAAAATACTGATTATAAAAAAAAAAGAAAGCAGCAATTTAAACACGTTGCCTTATAAGTCTAAGGAGTTCGACTAGCTGAATTGTTCTGTGTATGCATGCAACATGTGGAATAGAGTCATGTGATTTACCAGAATGCTGACTCTCGAAGTCCCATCATTGTCATCATAGACTTCATGTATTGTCTTTCTTGTGTAACATTCACTGATACATTGTATATAAATGCAGAGAAAGAAATAATGCAGAAGAAAATGAAAAAATCAGTTGCAATTCCTCCTTGGGCAACAGACGGTAACAACTTCATATTTATACCAGTAATTGACATCAGCTCTTCCATCACTGAATGGTTTGTTTTGATCTAAAGAAAGAGATCAATGAACAAATTGTTGTCGCCAATCTAATTATAACCTCAGACTTTTTCTTTAAATTATAAGGAAACGTACACTCCACACTTAAATGTGTGTATGGATTACACCCTTCGTGATCTGGCCCCTTGTGGTCCCTGAATATCCCAGGTTTTGTTTTGACTCCCTAGAACATTCCTACTTGCCATCTTCACTGGATAAAATGCTACTCAAGTTTTGACACCCACTGGAAGGTCATTTCAATTTGTAAATCTTCCCTGATATTTCTCGTCAGAGTACCACCTGCTTCATTGTTTGTGTGGCACACCGTTTAAAATTATATGATAGAATCAGGCATGATGGTGCACACCTGTAGTCCCAGCTACTCAGAAGGGTGAGGTAGGAGGATTGCTTGGGCCCGTGAATTTGAGGCTGCAGTGGACTATGATAGCACCCAAGAATAGCCAATGTATTCCAGCCTGGGCACCATTGTGAGAACCCATCTAAAATAATAAAATAAAACAAAATTTCTACGATAGAACCTAAACTGTTATGATGACCATATATTCATATTTCTCTCTCTCCCTCTCATGGCCAGTATCCCTGGGAAAAGTGCCTGTGCTCTATTCATGTTCTGATCTCCAGTACTCAGCACAATGGTTTGAACACAAAAGTTGTTCAATATATTGTGTCTTATTAATGAAGTGAAAAAATGATAGGGCAATCCATCACACCACCACCCATCAAAATTTAGTTTGCATTTAGGTCTCTTAACTTAATACTCACTTCTATGACAGCAGCATTAATAGCAGCTTGAAAAGCCACAAAGCCTTTTTCCCAGAACATTAAGTCTTCACACAGGATTGTTTCTTCGAATGCATCACAACGAGCTTTAGAAGATGAACACACCCATTATGGTCATCTTTATAGGAAAAATCACAATCTCAAATGTTTTGAAACACACTCAAAGTCCATGAGAATACAGTGGTTGATGAGTCTTCTCAGGTGAGGTTTGTGGAGCACACCAGAGAAAAACACCATAACTGCCTCAGTAATGTTTTGAAGATTTGCTCTCAGTGATTTTTCATTCCATCTTACACTTTTTTTCATTAGTCAAGATTATTTTGTTGAGCTTTGCTCTTCCGTTACTTGTGTCCAGAAAGCGCTACACTTTAAAAAAAATGTTTGTGGAGCATTGAGCAAGAGCATTTTGCTGAGGTTTTATTCAGGAACAACAGAGAAATAATAGTGAATGTAATTTCTTCATAGAACAATGTACTTAAGAATATAAATTTCATTGAATAAGAATGAATCTCTTTTGTGATCAGAGGCTGAAAGCATATGTCGTGGTTGTGTGTTTGTGTAGTTTCACTTCTGTCACACATGCCTCCTTGTGGTGACTAACAAAATAGCAAAAATCAATGTTTTCTACAAGGAAAGTTACCTGAATGGTTCTTGTGTTCTTTCATCTTGTGGATTCTATGTCTCCAAGAAAACTTCAGACGATATGAGAGGGTGTCAGTGAAGGCAACTTTCACGGCATCTATTGAATAGTTCAAATCCAAAGCATCCATGCTTTTTTCATCAGGCCACCCCATGACGGTGCTTCCTGCCATGTAAAAAAATGAATTAAGTAAGAAGATTTCTATGTGGCCCAAAGACAGCATGCCATGTTCAATTATGTTGGCATTGTCTTATGTTAACGTTATTTCCTCCCTAAAGGCAGTTCTGGGCCTAAATGGAGGCAGGTGTGGCACACATGGATGTCCAATGTTCTAGATAAAATCATGAGTGTTCCATGACAAACACTTCCATTGCAAATATAGTATGCTTTTCCAAATGTATGCATTTCCATTCGGTTAGGGTTAGGGTTATTTAACAAATAATTCAAAGCAAAATGAAGTTGAAATAATGGCAATAACAGTGCCTCTATTTAAACTCGTGTACAGACAGACCTAGCTAAAGACTAAATATGTACTATAATTACGGTATACATTTCCATTTGGCAGTGGTGTCCATGTGGCCAAATTCCCAAAGACAGCATAATCCTGTTACATTCTGATAGTGCTTTCTTAAGAGATTTGTTAATTCTAAAGTATATAATGTAAATCGCTGCCTGTTACTGATCAAACCCAACCGATTTAACCCATATAATTTCCCACCGTGCATATTCCCGGTGCAATTCAAGGTGTTCCTTTGTCCTATTTTCTACAACTCAGTAGCTAGATCCAGACCTTAATCAGATTCAGGTCTACCCTTTTCACCAGGCTGTGGGTGGTGGTGTGTTGTCTTATCAAAGGTCATAATTTCTAATTGTTTATTATTTGAGATGTTAGCAGCTGCTGACATTCAATGTGCAGATCCATTAATTCAATGGGGTTTTTTAAAAAACAGGAATGTTTTAATTCTATCATTTCTTTTCCATTTATTAGTAGAAAACATTATAATTAGTACTTTTTCCTCATCTATTTGGCTATGCAATAATAAAGTTCAAATAGGGCCTATGCTGGTATTTTCTTTTTATTTACAAATGCTTATAGTACGAACCCATTACTATGGACTGTGTAACTCTTATCTGAAATGACTGGGACCAGAAGTGCTTTGGATTTTGGATTTTTTTTTCCTTTTGGCTTTTGCAATATTTGCATATACATAATAAGGTATCTGGCAGATGAGACCCAAGTCTAAACAAAAAATTCATTTGTGTCATATACACCTTATACACATTGCCTGAAAGTAACTTCATACAATATTTTTGATAATTTTGTGCATGAAACAGAGTTTTGGCTGCATTTTGTCTGTGACCCAACACATGAGGTTAGATGTGAAATATTTCACCCATCCATCATGTCAGTTCAGAGCATTTCAGATTTTGGATTAGGAATGTTCAACAATCATCCTTCTATTGATTCTATTTTTCTTTTAGTAACATAATACCAAGCATGGACTTTAATATCTATTTGATGAGCTTGAAATCACCGTACTTGTATACACCCAGCTTGTGTCAAGTTGACTGCTGAGTCATTTTGGCATGACCTGTCACTTCTGAATGCTCGCTGGCTGTCTGGAATGACAACATTCTGCACCCTGTAACGTTTCTGTCCCAACCCTCAAAATCTCTTCTCCCCCATACTGAGACTCCCGGGTATCAAGGACACAGCAGTGAGAGCATGAGACTATTGCATAAGTGCTTGTCTGGTCTGCTCCACTTGACACACTTAGTTGTCTCGACAGCATTCTAACACTAAACTATCAGTGTCATTACTGAAAATGGTTTTCATTGCTGTTCTCAAATTGGCCATCTCTGCTTTCTGGGGAATAACTGTCAGCTCTTGCAGGGTCTCCTCAGGACCCCCTTGCTTCTCTTTGCTCTCTTCCTCCTGTCCGCCCCCCCCCCCATGCTGATCTTGTGGCTTCTAGCAGTTCTCTCCCTCCACTTTCCCTGTGGGGTACGGGGAAACACCGTGCCACCTGGTTTTGTTGCAAACATTGCCCATGTGGTTTGGGTTTTGGTGCCTAGTTTCTCTCAGTTATTATGTATTTGAAGAGATTTAGAAACCATGCTGTCACTTCAGTCCAGTCTTTCCAAAAACCCCTCACAAACGTACATTTAAATAATAGCAGAGTATGTCATTTTGATTAAGTATTAAGATGAGGACAAACCTATTAACATAAAATTTCATAAATAAAACACTAGAGAACAGAGAAAACTTCCTTGATGCTGGAAAAGAATATATTGATGTTGTAAATAAACGCTAGAAACTTGAGTACTGAACACCACCTATCAAGGAAACCTCAAAGGTATGTCTTTTGCAAAGAAGAAAATGATCATGAACTGCCTGAGAACGTACCTTTTATGAAAGGGGCTGAAGCCACTTTGTTCATGATCTCCCGGGCCATTTTGGATTCAGGCGCAAATGCAATCACGTAATTTGAATCATTGAAAGTATCGACATGTCCCAGATCCGTGATGAGCATTTGAGGAGAGTCATGAACGTAATGCAGACTGGAGGGAAATAGATATACAAACAGCACTAGGAGAAACGAGAAGAACCATTCCTACACCGCAATGAGAAAAACATGAAGCAAGTCAATAGGTGTTCGGCCACAGATCAGTCATCCACAAACTATTTAAAACACTTAGTTCTGTTATGCGGACTGTTTTCCATTTGTCCTTTCTCCTGGCTTGCACATGGCTTGATTTTGCTTTGTCCTGTAATCTGCACCTTTTAAAATTCGCACACGTTCTGCCAAGACAGAGTGGTAACTTCTATTCCAGTGACTATCAGGGTTCTGAGTTTATTACACTACAGTGCAAGTGATAAAGCCTGGGTGGTCATGTTAAAACCTGCGTGGCGATGATGAATCAGTGGCAGCTGGCCTGGAATAGGCAACCAGCTTCCAGCAACAGGAGTAAGGTCCTATTTCAACTTCTGCTTTTGACATGGGGAAGAAAAGAGTTCCAGAATATTGTTCGTAAGAAACGTAAAAAGTCTTGTCATTGTGACCACATCCTAGAATTATAAATGCAGCAGGATGCGAGTGATAAGAACCCACTTTATTATTTAGTCATAATTCTAAGCACAAGACCTTTCAAAAGAGGGCAGTGTCCTAGTTCTCATATGTGCTCATATTTCTCATTTCCCCTTTTAGCCGTGTGTGCTGGTTTAGGTCTATTCCATTATCTATCTATCTACATAGAAAAATAGATATGATGTTTCTATAACAAAGGGAAAAGGTTGGAAGTAAGACGTCTACATTGAGTGAGATCTCAACTTTTATATTTACATTTATATAATCCTTGCTCCATGTAGGAATTTTTGTGTACGTTATTCACTGCCAGGTCAACCATTCAATACAGATTTGCTGAACACACACACAGTGTCTATAATGTCGAATGCTAATATACCAACTCTTGGACTATGGGTATTTTGTTTGTAACTTTAATTTATCATATTTTTTTCTGAAATTGCTGAATTTTCTACAAAAAGCACATTAAGTCATTCTTATGATCCGAAGTAAAACTTTTAATAGAAGTAAAAGTTTAAAATGATGTTTTATTTACATGTTTGTCTATATAACCATCATTTCTTTCAAATTGATACTCTCTGTATCCACAATGAGGTTGTGTAGAAGCACTACAATCTGATTGTTTTTTAGGACTGCTAATTACTTTTGGATGACTTCTGGGTTAAATTCTGTCTCTTTCTCTGACTTTGACCCTGAACTTCTATTCCTCTGTCTTCATGAGATTCAAATGTGCTCAGATGTTAAGAAGTGTTAACTCTGCAGTATAAAAATGGATCTTTATTTTTCAGGGCGTTTCTGAATATGAATTGTTTGAAAAATGCCTTCAGTAGGACATGCAATAATATACTTTAAATTTTATTTGAACAAAATAAATTCTATTTAAAAAAAAACAAAGCCTATAATTTGAAAAAAAAAATCTAGCTTTATAAGAAGCTACTCATATGAAACTTCAAATAATGAAAATAAGTGTTTATGTTGCCTGAGAAGATCCTTTTTGTCCTCTAAATACAAGAACACATAGACTCTAAACCATACCAACAGGGTCTGTGTTTTCATCCTCCATTTTTTAAGACAGTTCTTGTAGAGAAGAGCCCACGTTTGCTGGCCCACGTTCATGCATCTTTTGCTCATTTTCATCTGTTTCTTTTAAGAAGAAGAAATTCAGGAAGTAAATGTGAAAATCTGAAGTAGAAAACATTGTGCAATCAAACCAAAATGAAACATCATAACAGCTGTTTCCAATTGCATGCCTAGAGAAGGGAACCAAAAAGCTAAAATAAAACATAAGAAGAGATGTTCAAAATCAATATTGAAATAAATAAAAATTAAAACAACTATACAATGCCATTTTTTCCCTCATTGGACTGACAAGAATCGAAGGAATTGAATGTTGCTTTTCCCTCCACAATTGGCATTGTTAAATTGCCTAATGGGGAGAAAGAAACTTTATGTACTGTTGGTGGGATGTCAACCTACTAGTCATTTTGGTGATTCATTACTACTTAGTGGTATCCTACCATCAATCAATTCTGCTCCTGGGTAGGTATCTCAAGGAAATTCTCACATGGGCTCACAAGGAGACCTGTGCAAGGATGCTCTTTATAATATAGATTATTGTGGCAGGGTGCTGTAAAATAAATTGTGATGGGTATGCTCCAAAGGATTTAGGAGCAATGAATTGGTTCCATCCATCCACATGAAGAGATCTTAAAAACATAATGCCAATTAAAAAGAGAGAGAGAGAGAGAAAGAGAGAAAAGAGAAGAGAAGAAAAGGCTGAGAGTAATACTATAATATCACTCATGTTAATTCACGCCACACGCAATACACATTTTTCGAAAACATCCAGGAACATGCACCCCCTTTTGACATGTGCCCTCATTTTTTGACCATTTCTTTTTTGCTAGCACAAAATGTTCCGTGCTTATCTTGTATTTTCCCTAACCCAGCCTTGGAATCAGCCATTTCCTCAATAAGCCCTGGTTCCTTTTTTGAAAACAGAAGTTTTAATTTTGAGCTAATTGTAGGTGTGTATACAGTAGTCAGGAATAACAGACCCTGTGTTAATCAGTTACTCCCAATAGTAACATCTTGCTAAATTGTAATACGACCTCGCTGCCAGAATACTGACGAGGATAGAGAGAAGGTACAGAACCCTTCGGTCGCCACGAGGATCCTCCGGTCACCTCTTTGTAGCCACACCCATCTGCCTCTCTCGCTCTCTCATCTCCCACCAGAGCTCTGGCTCCTTTTAATGGGGGGTGGTGCTTAGAATTCACAACTGGGGGTGTGCTCATGGCTATCGTGAAATTGCTTCCCCCAAGTTATTCTAGTGGATAAATTCTCTTTCTCTTGATTTATGTGTGTATATGTATATGTAAGTACATGCACACACATTTCCATCTTTGAAGTCACTTTCCACGACTTCACACCAATACCTCCCATTCCAGTCCAGCGCCGGAGGGCTCATTCATTCCTTTCCGTATTTGCACCTCTCTACTGCCTGAGAAAACCTGGCTACCGTTATCTTCACTTATTTCGTCCAGCCAGTCTGCGGTCCCTTCCCTTGCATGGGTGCCCTCCTTCCTCCTAAGGCCTTGACATATGTTGCAGGGCTGCCCCTTCACGGACACCCTTCTCACACTAGCTCCAGCATACCACCTGGCGTCTCCCCTGCAGGGAGCAGCTGGTATTACAGGCAACACCTCCACGCCTGGCTGATTTGTTAAAAGTTTTGTAGAGACCGAGTCTTGTTTTGCTGCCCAGGACAGCCTTGTGCTCCTGGCCTCAAGCGGTCCTCCCACCTTGGCCTGCCAGAGCGCTGGGGTTGTGGGTGTGAGCCACCATGCCTGGCCTGTATGTACTTTTTAAGAATAAAAACCTTTAACCCCATTAGATAGATAGATAGATAGATAGATAGGTGAAAGAAAGAAAGAAAGAGCTTAAGGATCACCATCAAGAACAACAAAGGGTTTACCTTTGACAGTGAGAAACAGCAATGGAGATTGGATGTGAAGTAGGAGTTAGAAATTAAAGAAAATAAATCCAAAATAAGATAGGACCTGCTTGAATCAATCATTCTTGTGCCATGATCTCAAGAGTACGATTAACTCAACCCCTTATTGACCTTTTATCAGCAAAGCCCCCCAAAAGTGCCAGGATAACCATCAAGAAAACAGATGATAAGGCAAGTAAATAGAAAATGTCATGGAAATTTCAGAGAATTTCATATTGTTCATTATGACTGGAAAGAGACAGCCTGGGGTGAGTTTGAGTGCAGGTTAATGAAGAGAAAATATTAATTAACATTTAATAACGATTTCCTATGATCTAGGTAATTCCAAATGTTTAATAAGAATTGATTTGTTTAATCCTCACAATAAAACTTTGGCACAGATCCTATTATTCCTCTCATAATACGTATGAAGAAAATGAGACCCAGAGAGACAAAGTGACCTGCCCAAAACAGCTAATAGTGGCAGAACCAGGGCCGTAACTCTGGAGACCTTACTCATAACCAATGAACCGTGCTGCCGTGCTGTGTAGGTCAGTGATCTGTTCAGTGTGGGAGTTTCTACCAGTTAGTGCAGGCAGTGAGGAGTTGTGGAGGGATTCCACTCAGGCTGTGGGTGCAGTCCTTCTCAAACACCCTAGGAGCCTGGAACATAAGAAAAGGGAGATTACCCTCAAGAGAAAGAGAAATGCAGAAGTTTTAGAAAGAAAAATTTATTGTAATAATCAGATGGAAAGTGTTTAAATCTAATATTTAATGACACCAATAAAATTCAAGAAAGAAAGGCAAAAATAAGTAAAAAGCAAATAACTCTCTTAACATTTTTATTGAAGTCAGTAAATAATACAAAATCTTCCAAAGAAATGGGGAAATATTTGTCATCCTCCCAAATTTTTAAAGAAAATTAAAACACATTTGAAGGTAATGAAGGATAAAAATACATATAATGAAGAGAAAAAAAATAATGCAAAGTAAGACATTTGATAAAGAGATATCCATAAATAAGAAGAAACACATTGTAGACAATACATTGAATAAAATGCATTGTTAAAAGTACAATGAAAATTAGTTTTTCAGAACAGTGAGAGGATATCTATGTTTCCCAAAATGTCTTTCCACGTACCAAATGTAATAACCTAAAAAGGATAGTTTTGAAATTAAAGGTTAAAAGAAAAAGTCTCAATGAATTAAGTTGGGCATTGGGGAGCTCAGGAGGAGGTAAACAGCTTACATAAGAACCAAAATCAGCCGGAGAGCTTCGAAGTGGAAGTGAAAAAGTGTCATTTGCTCAATTTCCTCTGTAAAAATCTACAAGGTGACCAAAATTAAAAAGAACATTGAAGAAATATTTTTTTGTAATAAAATTAGAAATTGTTTTCACCTCAAACCACAGATTCACTCCTCCCCTGAAATGTCAGCGTAATTATTAGACTTTGCTCCAAATTAAGGAAAACACCTGTGAGAGGTCTTCAGCTCTCATGACCAAAATGTGTATATTAATCTAGAATTATTTGGAAAGCACTAAAACACATGGTATCTCTCCCCTTGCAATGACCTGTGATGATGAAGACCAAGACAGAACCGTAGGGTCTGGTCCCACGCTGTGGAATGTCAGGGAGGTGGGGGAAGTAGCATCTACCTTTGTGCAATCTCTTTTCTTCCTCATCTGCTAGTTTAGGATAGAGAAGAATACGAAACACCTTTACACTGATTGAAACAACAATAATCTAAACAAAATTTCAACCTTCTTTTTCTTGGCACTAGCAAAAACCAAAAGATTCACGGAGCCATTGATAAACTGAATTCCTAAGAACACAAACCCATGAAGGGTAGAAAGATCCACCAGCACCATTCCCATATCCACAGCAAGTTATTTCATCTAGGGTATGAATAGACAGAGAAGGTAAACCTACCAGAAAGAGTATTTGCAAAAGTGGGAGGGAAAAAAACGCATAAAATGTATATAACAGTATGGGCTGGATTGAAAAAGAGAAATCTAAAAGAACCCAAGGTACAAAGAAAATAAAATAGCCTACCTATACTTTCTTTACCTACAGTTACCTTAGGTTTTTTTTTAAGCAACAGTGAAAGAGGACCAGAAAACTAGAAAGACCCTCTGAAGTTCTGTGCATTCTCCTGCTGCTTGGATTCAGAGGCCCTGCCAGATTTGGACATAAATTTGACCAAAACCTATAACCCATCCCTTCCCATATCCTATACATATATAAGCTTATGTGTCAGTGACATTAATGGCACAGGAGACATTGTTATTATAAGGTACTTATACTACCTGTGAAGAGATACAGTATTACTTAAAAGTGGACTTGGATTAGTTGTAAACGTGTATTGCAAACTCCAGGACAGTCATAAAGACATGTAAAAAAAATGAGTAAATATGCTATTCTAATAAAGAACATGGAATCATATAAAATACTAAAATCTACAAAAAGCAGGAAAATGTGAGTTAAAAATAGGAATAAAGAAAATAATGGAATAAAGGACAACACATAGAAATCACTAACAGGGAGAAAGGAAGAAGACCGTAGCAGAGCTCATTAGACTATGTGAGTCCCAAAGTGAGTGAGTGTACGGAAAGTTTTGCATATATGTCTGCAAGTGGGCGTGTGAGTGGCTGTCTGAGTGGGGACTCAGGAGCAAGTGACCAGGGCTGTCCTGAAGTGACTGGTGTTGCAGCTGTTCTGCTTGGACCTTAAGTGCTTCCCAGGGTGCAGAAGCTGTGTCATTTTTTAAAAATCAGCAAAGCCATTCCTCGTAAGAAGCTGCCGGGAGTGACTGTTGGCTCCAGGCTCTGCCTCACCACTGCAGGGCCTGGCAGACACAGTGAGGCCACAGAGGCCACAGTGAGGGAGCCCAGAGGCAGAGCCTCCCTGGAAAAGACAAAACAGGCACCCTGCCGCCAACTTGAAAACTAGGCAGGAAAGTGCTCTGGCTTCCTCACTACGGAGTGACAGACATGATCTCTGTGGATTAACTACTCAGGAGATAATCATGGCCAAGAGGGAATATTCCAAAAGCATAAACATGGAGGAACAGGATGAGTGCTGGGTCTCAGGCACTCCACCTTCTACCCTGGTTCAGCCAAGGGACAAAGGGTATGACCAGAAAAGAATGAGAAAGACCCCCGAACAACTTGGTGGTAACTCCAAAACTGACCCAACCCCCTGTTCCCCAGCATTTCTCTGAATGACAGACCCACATGGCTAGGGCACGACTAAGAGGGAAAAACTCAGCCAGAGCCTGGACGTCAGCTGCGATAGAAGGACTCTACTCCAGGAAAAGCCTGGCCAGGGTGCCTTCCCATCAGTACCTGAAGAAGAGACAATCCCATGCCTTCCCACCGGAGGGGATCCCCTTGACCATACAAGAGTGGGAAGGGAGGACTGAATCTCCACCCACCCCCACTGCCTCCTCCTCCTTCCTGGTTGGACACTAGGGAAATTGTGAATAAGACCACAGCTCTGAAGGAGACAGCAGAGGAGCTTACCTGTGAGCAGCTGAGAGGAAAAATTACAGAACCTGGCACAAGAGGGCAGGTTGTTTTCTTTTGGGTTTTTTTGTGTGTTTGTTTACTTCTCTATTTTTTTTTTTCTTTTCCCTTTGTGCACGAGTGAACATGTGAGGGTTCAATCCGTATTACCCCCAACTTTTAAAAAATATCTTCTTTTTTACCTTTCTTTCATCTTTCATTTTTTGTGTTCTGTTTATGTGTTTACGTGAAAGATTGAGTGTTTATCTTTTGGGTGTTTTGTTTGTTTGTTTTTGTTCTCTTTCTTTTCAGTTTAATGTTTATGTGAATATATGTGTTAGGGTTCAAATTCCTTTTTTTCTTCTCCTTCTATTTCATGTTGTGTGTGTGTGTGTGTGTTTGTGTGTGTGTGTGTGTGTGTGTGTGTGTTTATGTTTGGTTTTCCTTTTTTGGAGTTTGTTTACTTTGTTTCTTTCCAGTTTGTTTTGTTTTTTGTTTGTGTGTTTAGTTGTTTTTGCTTTGGCTTCTGCTTTTGTTTTTCTGTGTTTTTTTGTGCAGCTTATTTTATTCTACTTTCCTCTGTTCCCCTCATTACTATTACTGTATCTTGGATGCAGGGGTACACACATGTACCCACTGCATCATCATATAGAGTGGTGGTGGAGAGTGCGTCTTGGGGAACCCATACCACAATCTGTGGACATTGTGATTTGCAAGTAGTTTCTGAATCCCCAATCTCCAACTTATTCAATTCCTAAAACTCCAAAAGACAGCAAAGCTTCCCACCCACAGCCCTGTTTCAAAACAGAATAAATCCAGAACCCTGATCAGGGGAGAATAGAGGGCTGAGCAAACATCAGAGGTGAAAACCTCTCTCACTGCCACTGACTAATGGAACTAAAGAGAAAAGTAAGAGATCTGACAGAAATGAAAAAAAAAATCAATGGAAGAACACAGGTGATTCCCAGTGTAACAGAGAAAATGCTTGAAAAATCAGGCCTCAGAACCCAAACAACAGAAGCCACCAACAACTGGCCCCAGAATACAACAGGGATTAGGGAATAAATGGAAAGAGTGAGTAAGACTCAAGAAAGACAAGATGCAACACACATATTTCAACCCAAAAGTTAAAAGACAACAAAGGAAAAAAACCTTATAAGAATCTCATGACAGGCACAAACAATCACATTTTAATAAGCCTGAACATGAATGGACTAAATGCACCACTGAAAAGACACAGAATGGCAAACTGGATTAAAAAACAAACAAAAAACCAAAAAACATGACCCAATTATTTGCTACATCCAGGAAACTCATCTCATCACAAGGAATGCATACAGACTCAAAATTAGAGGATGAAAAATGAATATCCAGGTGAATGGATGATCACAAAAGGAGGCAGGAGTCACAATCTTAATATCAGACAAAACAATCTTTAAGCTATCAAAAATTTAAAAAGATATCGAAGGACACTACTTAAAGATAACAGTTTCAATACATCAACAAGAAATATCTATCTTAAACATATATACACCCAACATAGAAGCAACAGTATTTATAAAGCAACTAATAAGTAAACTAAAAAAAATGTGGGCTCTAACACTATTATAGCTGGGGACATAAATACCCCCCACTAAACCTAGATACATCATCAAGACAAAAAGTCAACTAAGAGATCCAGAACTTCAACTTGATACTTGACCAAATGGACTTAATAGATATGTACAGAACACTCCACTCAACAACCACAGAATAAACATTCTACTTATCACCACATGGAATGTACTCCAATATCAATCACATCCTCATTCATAAATCAAACATAAACAAATTTTATAAGATTGAAATACTGCCGTGCACTTTCTTAGACCACAGTGGAATACAAATAAATATCAACACCAACAAAATTCCACCTAAAACCACAGAGACATGGGCACTAAACAGCATGATGCTGATTGACTCCTGGATCACCACAGAAATCAAAGCATAAATTAAAAATTCCTGGAAACAAATTAAAACAAAGAAACATCTTACAAAAACCTCTGGGATGCCATGAAATCAGTTCTAAGAGGGGAATTTATATTTCTATGAACACACAACAAGAAAATAGAGAACAAGTTGACAGACTAGCCAATCACCTAAGGGAGCTGGAAAGGCCAGACCACCAAAACCCTAACTTCAGCAGAGGAATCCAGATCACCAAAGTAAAAGCCCAAATACAGGACATAGAAAACAAATATATCATGTTAAAAATCAACAAAACAAAAAACTATTCTTAGAAAGAATAAACAAGATTGATGGGCTCCTAGCCAGAATGACGGAGAAAAAGAGAGACAAATTCCAAATAAACACAATCAGAAATGCAAAAGTTCAAATTACAATTGACCTCAAAGAAATGCAAAAGATTATCAAAGATTACTATGTATAACCTGACAAACTTAATGAAATAGAAGGCTTTCTCCACTTCTGACATCACACACTCTCCCAAGGTTGAAACGAGGAGACATTGAGACACTAAATAGGCCAATAACAATCCAGGAAATTGACTCCATTGTAAGAAAATTACCTACAAAAAAAAAAGCCCTTTCCAGCAGAATTCTACATAACATACAAGGAGGACCTGATACCAATCCTACTGAAAGTGTTCCAGGCAATTGAGAAAGACAGAATTCTCCCCAAATCATTTTATGAAGCTAACACCATGCTGATACCCAAACCAAGTAAAGATCCAATAAAAAAAGAGAACTACAGGCCAATATTCCTAACGAACATAGATGCAAAAATTCTCAACAGGATTCAAGCAAATTGGATCCAACAACACATCTCAACAATCATCACCATTACCAAGTAGTTTTCATCCCCAGGATTCAGTTAGTTCAACATCCGCAAGACCATAAATGTAATTAAATACATCAACAGATGTAAAAACAAGCACCATATGATTACATCATTAGATGCCACAAAAGCTTTTCACAAAATCCAGTATCTCTTCTTGATAAAAACACTCGAACATATAGGAATACAAGAAACATACCTCAAAATAATAAGTGCCATCTACAACAACCCCGCAGCTAGAATATTGCTAAATGGACAGAAACTAGAAACATTTCCTTTGAAAACCCGAATAAGACAAGACTGCCCGCTTTTACCCTTCTTGTTCAACGTTGTGTTGGAAGTCCTAGCTAGAGCAATTAGACAAGAGAAGGAAATCAGGGCCATTGAAATATTAAAAGAGGAAGTTAAGTTATTCCTCTTTGCTGACGATATGATTCTATACCTTGAAAATCCAAGGGAATCTGTCAAAAACCTCCTCGCACTGATAAAGGACTGTGGCAAAGTCTCAGGGTACAAAATAAATGTGCTAAAGGCAGTCTCATTCTTATACACCAACCAAAACCAAGCAGAAAACCAAATAAAAAGCGTAATCCCATTAACAATAGCAGCAACAACAAAAAACGTAAATACTTCAGCATGTGCCTAACCAGAGAAGTGGAAGACTTTTACAAGGAAAACTATAAAACACTGCTCAAAGCATTCTAAAAAGACACAGCAAATGGAAAAATAAAGCTGGGCATTGTGGCTCACGCCTGGAAGCACTTTGGGAGGCGGAGGTGGGAGGATTGCCTGAGCCTGTGGGTTTGAAGCCAGCCTGGGCAACATGGTGAGACGTCGCTTCTAGAATAAATAAAAAAAAATTAGCAGGACGTGGGGGCGCATGCCTATAGTTCTAGCTACTTGGAAGGCTGAGGTAGAAGGGTCACCTGAACCCAGCAGGTCAAGGCTGCAGTAGCCGTGGGCATGCCACTACACTCCAGCCTGGACAACAGAATGAGACCCTGACTCAAAAAAAAAAAAAAAAAAAGGGAAAAAATTCCATGTCCGTGGATAGGAAGAATCAACATTGTTAAGATGTCCATCCTTCCAAAGGAAATCTACAGATTCCATGCAATACCCGTTAAATTGCCAACATCATTCTCAGACCTGGAAATGACAATACAGAGATCCATATGGAAACATAAATGACCACAAAGAGCCAAAACAGTCCTTAGCAAAACAAACAAAGCAAGAGGTATCACACTTCCAGACTTCAAACTTTACTATAAGGCTACAATAATCAAAACATCCTGGTATTAGTACAAAAACAAGCATATAGATCAATGGAATAAGATAGAGATTCCAGAAGCAAAACCTCAATTTCTCAACAAGCTCATCTTCAACAAAGCCTCTACCAACGACCACTGGGGAGAGGAGAACCTATTCAGGAAATGGTGCTGGAAAAACTGGCTGATCACATGCAGAAGATTAAAACAAGACCACGACCTATCACCATACACAAAAATCAACACTAAATGGATCAAAAACTAAACATAAAACCTCAAACATTAAGATTCTTAGAAAACACAGGAGGCACCCTTACAGAAATTGGAGTAGGCAAACAACTTCTGATCAAAGCCCCAGATGTTCATGCCACAAGAGATAAAGTAGACAAGTGGGACTTCATCAAACTGAAAATCTTCTGCAAAGCAAAGGAAACCATCAAGAGAGTGGGGAGACAGCACACAGAATGAGAAAAAATATTTGCCAACTGTATATCTGACAAATGCCTAACATCCAGCATCAACAAGGAACATAAACGTGCTGAAAGAAAAAATAAAAACAGTCCCATTAAAAAGTGGGCAAAAGACATGAATAGACACTTCTCAAAAGAAGACATGTGGGCAGCCAACCTCACTAGTCATCACATATTAATTTCAGACAGAACAGACTTCTGAAACAAAGCAGACTTTTCTTTCAAAGTAAAGAAAGTTAACAGAGATAAGAATGACATTACATAATGATAAAAAGGGACGAATTCTCTAAGAAGGCATAACAGTCTTTGACGTGTATGTGCTTGACAAGAGAATGTCAAAATACATGAGGCAAAAACTGATGGAACTGCAGGGACAAACAGATGATCGCATGATTACAGTTGAAGACCTCAGCACCCTTCTATCGTATGAGGACGGACCAGCAGTCAAAAAAATCAGTAAAGACATGGTTGAACACAGCAATACAATCAATCAGCTGGGAAAAATAAACATTTATCTATGCCTTATTTCATCCAACAACAGCAGAGTATACATTCTTCTCAAGCTCACATGCAGCATTCACCAAGATAGACCATATTCTGGATCATAAAACACACTTTAACAAATTTGAAATAATAGAAATCACACAACGTATGCTCTCAGACTACAGTGGAATTAAACTAGAAATCAATAACAGAAAGATAGCTGAAAAATCCCCAAAATACTCGGAGATTATACAACACACTTCTACATAACACAGAAGTCAAAGAAAAATATCTCAAGGCAAATTGAAACATATTTTGAACTAAATACAAATGAAAACACAGCTTATCAAGATCTGTGGGATATGGTAGAGAAAAGAGTGTTTAGGGGAAATTGTATCATTGAATACATATATAAGAAAAGAAGAAAAATCTGAAATCAATCATCTAAACTTATACTTTAAGAAATTACAGAAAGAAGAGCAAATTAAATTCAAAGTAGGCAAAAGAAAACAAATAGTAAAAATTAGAGTAGAAATCAATGAAATCGAAAATAGGAAAGTAATAGAGAAAATCAAGGAAACCAAAAGTGAGTTCTTTGAGAATATTGATACAATTAGTAAGCTTCTACCCAGGCTAAGAATGAAAGAAAGAGAACTCGAATTACTAATATTGGAAACAAAAGAGAAGGCATCATTGTAGATCCCATAGACATTAAGAAGACAATTAAGGCATACTATGAACAACTCTACACCCACAAATCTGATAATCAAGAAGCAATGAACCAATTCCTTGGAAGACACAATCTGCTAAAATTCACATGAGAAGAAATAGACAATCTGAATAGGCCAGTATCTATAAGAGAAACTGAATCGATAATTAATAATTTTCCGAAGCAGAAAGCATTACTGGTGGTTCACCAGTGAGTGGTTTCATGGGAAATTCTATCTGACAGTCCTGAAAGAAATTATATCAATGCCCTGCAATCTCTGTTAGATGGTAGAAGCTGAGAAAATAAGGAAATAAAAGCCTGAATATTTTGCCCTGTATATTTCAACTCCTCATCCTTCATTCCTTGGGACGATGACAACGTCTACTTTACAAAGTGAAGCCTAAGTGGATAGGATATGCTGTGCAGGATAAAGTGAGAAGGAACTGGGGTAGAAGGCTAAGGGCCTTATCGTTTTGGTTAGGGAACTGTTATTTTGGAATAGCTGAATCTGTGGTGTTGAAGATGTGCAGAGATAAAAGCCAGACCTGTATCATACATTTGGTGGAGATTTTCCAAGAAATTCTCAAGAGGGAGGGGGATTTGAAACTCATAGTTTTTAACTAGCTTCCAGTGGTGTGACAGCACTTTCTGTTGGGAAAGTTTAGTCATGAAAATGTAGTTATTGTGGAAAGGTCTGCTGGGTAAAGGGACAGGCATGGAAGTATTAGAGACAGACTTGATTCTTACAAAGTAGATTTCTCACTTCTACTGCTGGTAGAGAAGAGCATCTAAACTGATTTTCAGGTCCTTGATGGTTTAACTCGCCCATGCACACGTGGATGTGTGAGAGGGGACATAGGGATAAGGGATGAGCTGAAAATAACAGATAAATGAGTCAGACAAGATATCACTTGGAAGTCCTTGAGCAGGTCCCTCATTCTACCAGTATATTATTGAAGCCAAAATAGAGATAATTTTTTGCAGGCAACAATGTCGCTCTGCTGCTGTCAGTGAAAGACAGTCACCCTTGCCTGCCTTCTTACAGGCTCAGCCCTGGCCTTGGGGTAACCCACTACAAGGGCCCAGCCCTATGCAGAAAGAGAGAGAGTAGCTTTCAGGCATACACACAGATCCACCTGTCAACCAGACTGTCACTTCCCAATACACGGGCCAAATCTTTAGCAAATCTTCATAGAATTATTTGAAAAGACCTGGCTTTTCATGGTAGTGGTGTCCTTCTTCGGTGCCACACTGAACGGGGATGGACATCGTAAGGTTTTTGTTCTGTTTTGTTTTAATGTAGGATTTATTGAGAGGACAGAAAGGGTTACCCCATAATGTTGTTGTTCGCTCTCAAACGGTTTTACTGATGAGGTTGCTCCTGGATCCTAGGCTGAGCAAGCCAAGACGATGCCGACCCCTTCTGGTGTTTGAGAGGCAGCCCAAATGGGAAGATAACGTGCTCAGGCAGCCTCAGGGAGGTGTTGCCAGAGATGGAGCTTAGGCCTGGCTCCATCATTATTGCAGTGTCTACTGTGCTGCTATTTAAGTCTGAAAGACAAAGAATCGCTGAAGAGAAATGTAGTGAGCAGAATATCGTCCCGTTCTAATTCTGAAATTTGTGAATCTATTACATTACACGGCAGAGGGGAATTAAGGTGGCAGACAGAAGTAAGGATCAGCTGACTTTAAAACAGGGAGATGATGCAGGATTATTTGGGTAGACACAATGTAATCACAAGGGTCCTAAAAAGTGAAATAGGGAGGCAAAGAGATCAGAGTGAGGCAGTGTCAGAAAGACCCCATCTACTGTTGCTGGCTTTGAGGATGGAGAAAGAAGGCCATGGGCCACAGACTGGACAAGGCTTCTAGAAGCTGTCAAAGGCAAGAATACAGATGATTCCCTCAGCCTCTAAAAGGAAACGCAACCCTGTCAAAACCTTGATGTTAGACCAGCGAGACCCGTATCATGCTTTCGACCTCCAGAACTGAGATATGATAAATCTGTTTTGTTTTAAGCCACTAAGCTTGTGGTTTTTTGTTACAAGAGCAACAGAAAGTTGACATAAGGAGAAAAGAAAAAGGGGGAGTCTGACAGTCTAATTGCTGGGGGTTCCTTTCAGGATGCACCCCATTCACAGAACAGAGGGGAGCATGCATTTGTGTTTAAGAATTGTCCAGGGAGAAAAGAGATCCATCAGCACTGTTGATGAGCTCCTAGTAATAATGCCATCAGAGCAGGCTGTGACAGTCTGGAAACTACGACTCACACAGAAGCACAATCTTTCTAACTAAGAAATCAGCACTGTGGAGAGCCTCAGTATCTGAAAGGGTTCTTTCTTCTTTCGGTGAACTCGTGGCTTGTATGTGCTGGAAAATATTTGTGGAACACAAAACAATTACACAAACTAATTGTCATGAATGTGTGTTTATTTGTTTCCAAGTGTGTGAAAACTGATTTTTTCCCCCATTGAACATCTTGGTGTAAATATCAGGAAAAAATACTATACACCATGACAACGTGAAATATGTAGTTAGGTTAAGTGGCGCAGGATAGAAAATTGTGTAATTTAGAAATAATAAATTGGTTATAAAAATAGTAATTTCCCAGTCAGATGAAATTTCTGTTGCTCAGAGTACAAATGTATTGTGCAACAAGTTAGATTAATATTCTTATGCAGGGTAATAGACAAGGTCAATAAAAATGTTTTCCTGAGTTTTCTTGATGAAAATATTCTCAAGCCAGTTAAAGACAATTTGAAACTCAGAAACCCATGCATCCTGTATATCCTGCAATGCTTACAAATTTTCTGGAACTAAGTGTGAGAATGTGAAACTCAGAAACCCATGCATCCTGTACATCCTGCAATGCTTACAAATTTTCTGGAACTAAGTGTGAAAATGAACAACAAGTAATAAGTAATTCAAATAACTTTGGAAATAGCTTATGCTTGCAAAGAAGCAACATCAAGTTCCTTTCAACTTATCCAGCAGCCTATTCGATATTTGCTGTCTGTCCAAACATACTTTAGTCATGGGGTAAAAGTGGAAATCATTAGTTCCCTAACTGGTTATTTAGTTATACAAAACAAAATGCTCAAATGATTTGAAAAGTCAAAATTACTCATTAATCATTATGGTATTTGGTCATTCCCCCCAAACGCTCGGCATTCCTATTTCTAGTCTTACGTTATATTTCTATGTGCAAAAATAACCACAATTTTAGAAGTTAACTTACTTTCAGGAAAGTTGGAGGAAAAAATCTAGACACACAGTTCATCCACAGGTCTCTGCATGTCCTGCGTAAGAATTCACATTCCTGTTGGGTCACTACTGCACCATGCTTTTAATCTCATGTTCGTTGTGAATAGTTACATTTTAGACTGGTTTCTGAAGAGAATTATGGTTTCAATTCACTCTGCTGCCAAAAACTCTTACACTCACATAGTGATTCCTTTGCTGTTTTCCAGTTCTTCGTCTCCCACCAGTTTTTCAGCAGGGAGTTTGCGGTTGCAGATGGTTGGCTGGACATATCAAAACATTAGGAACTATCAAACAAGGAGAATCTAGTCTTTCTCAACTGGCTCTTTCATAATAGGCCTTCGTGGGAGAGTTGACCCCAACACAATCTTTTAAATACAGAAAAAGAAAAAGCCAGTCTAGAGCAGGGAAGAGCAAAGTGGAGAGAGAATAATTTCTTTACACCAATTGGGTCAAAATGTACCTCAAAACCTTCTACAGGTTGTTAACACCTGAATCTAGGAATTTGGCAGTGAAGCAATGTGATTTTTCCGGGTAAGAAAAGAAGCTCTGCATTGTTAATCAGCATCTCAGTTGCACGGTATGCATGCTAATTGCAGCATCTTTCTTGCAACTGAACACAGGAGACTGTTTAGAGCAATGTCACATAAAATACCTGCATTACCAAGACCTGCAGGCTTGTCATTTCTGCAACAGGTAGCAGAACACAAACTACTTTCTCCCTAAGCAACCATGGGTTTTGAGCATATTCTGCTTTCCAGTATCGCTAGAGAAACATATTTAACAGGCAATAGCTGCCATTCTTTTTTTTTCCCCCAAGTATCTCAGGTAAGTAGAGACAAGGCTGTTCCAAAATTCTTATAACTCATGGAATTTGTCTTTGGCTGAAGAAGAAAGAGAGGAAAACCCACTGTCTTTCTGCTTGCAGTCAGTAGGTCTGTGAAATTCTTCTGCATTATAACTCCTTCCTGAACACACGGCTAGAAAAACAAGCCATTCTTAAATCAGACTCGCGTCTGTGTACCATTGACAATGATCATCGCCTGAAATCTTCCTTCCCTCGTTTCCACCTCACTGTTTATTCAATTATATTTACTCTTTTACCACTTATGTGAGATCCAGGAACTGCTCAGCAAACAGTCTGTAGAGGCAGGCAGAACTCACAGACAGAATTCACGTTGACTGTCAAACTTAAAAGACTTCTGGTTGTTTCTGTATGTCTTCTGTTTTTGGCAGAAAGGACAAAATTATCACATTTAATAACATTTGTCAACACGTTGTTCACAGATAATATAATTAGGGAATTTAATCTCTGTGGCACTGTAACAGGGCAAGCTCACCCTCATTCACCGTCATTCCAATATTTTCTAGATTAAGTCCCATCTACCTGCTCTTCTAAATAATCTTTAGAATCATTTTACCAGTTAAAAAATAATCCCACAGGCACTATATGAAATGGCACTGATTTTATAGCCTAAAGTAGTCAGTTGCCTATGTCTCTGTTTCTCTGATTATTCTTACTTTAGATGCACACATTTTACAATGTTCCCCTGCCTTTTGCTTCATTTATTTTGCAGCAGTATTCTCCAGTGCCAGAAGCCTTATCAGTTTCATATGGTGTGCTTTGCATCACCCCAGGGCATAACTCTTGGAAATTTTGCTGTTTGTCCTGGAGATTCATCACCCTGGGGCCTGTGTGCAGCTCTGCTCAAAAAATTGTGTACAAAAGCAGAAAACTCAATCTGCAGAGGGAGAAAAATGAAGCTCTCCAGCTGCCTGAGGAAGAGAATGCTCGCTTCCCAGGGGTTGTTCTGTTTTGCTTTCAAATCTTTCTCAGACCCAGCTGCACTGCCTGCACTGGGTCCTATCACATACCCTCCCAAATGTGTTTGTTTCCTAAAAATGTAATAAACACACAAAAATCATCTCTAAATGGATCAAAGACCTAAACATAAACTCTCAAAACATAAGACTCTTAGAAAATGCAGGAGACACCCTTACAGACATTGGAATAGGCAATAAATTCCTGATCATAATCCCAAAAGCTCATAACATAAGAGGTAAGACAGACAAGTGGGATCTCACTAAACTGAAAATCTTCTGCAAAGCAAAGGAAACCATGGAGAGAGTGCGGAGACAGCCACTTAAGGTGGAAAAGTATTTGCCAGCTGTATATCTGACAAAAATCTAACATCAAGGACTTACAAAGAACTCAAATGTGCCAAAGGAAAAAAACAAACATCCCGATTAAAAAGTGGACAAAATAAATGAATAGACACTTCTCAAGAGAAATGCCAACAGATACATGAAAAGGTAATCAGCCTCACTAATCATCACATAAATGCAAACCAAACCTACATCCTAACTTCAATCAGGATGGCCATCATTCATAGCTCAAAAAACAACAGATGCTGGTGAGGGTGCAGAGGAAGGGGAATGCTTCTGCATGTAGGTGGCAATGCTAACTAGATCAACCTCTATTGAAAGCAGTGTGGCAATTTCTAAAAAATCTAAAAATCGACCTTCCATGCGACCCAGCAATCCCCCTTCTGGGAATATACTCTGAGGAATGCAAATCTTCCTACAAAAAAGGTATCTGCTCACACGTGTTTATTGCAGCACTATTCACAATAGCAAAAACATGGAACCAACCGTTCTGCCCATCAAAAGTGGACTGGAAGGTGGTACATATACACAACGGAATATTACATAGCCATAAAAAAGGACAAAATCACGGACTTCACAGCAACTTGGATGGATTTAGAGTCCATCATACTCAGTGATCTATCACAGAAACAAATAACTGAGCACCACAAGTTCTCACTCATAAGTGGACTGGAACATTCACCATAATGCTACAAGAACGGGATCGGCAGTAACGGGACAGTGCCAAGGGTTGGGGGGGCACATGACATCAATAAGGGTGCCTGTTCCTAAACCAGGCAAAGTGAGAACCAATGGGGGGTCCACACGCTACCTGTACATAGACCACTTATGTTCTAATCCTGATTTGCACCCCACATCTTTAAAACAGAACATTTTTTTAAATGTCATAAATACATTCACCTTGGTTCTGTTTTGTGCTGCCTTTGCCTTGAAACATCCTATGTGTCCTATATCCTTGCCCTCTTCTTTTATTCGTGTCTGCATTCCTCAGCTATCTTTTGACCAGCCTCTGTTATCTGCCTGCAGGCTATCTCTTGAAACAATTTGATTGTAACTTTCTTTTTACATTTTCTGCACATCTTTTACTTCTGGTAGGCAGGGTGGGGGATGGAAGTCCTTGGGTTAACCAATCCATTTCCTCCAGTGTCCTCTTTTGGAGTCTCTGTCAATTACGCTTTCCTGTGGTTTTCCACTTCTCCATTTCTACATTAATCACATTTTCTCTGTTCCTTTTTTGAGGTTCCTTTTTTCCCCACCTCCCATATAGAAAGCTCTGGATTGGTATTTTGGTCTCCTGGTGATTGCCCTTAAATGCTCATCTCAAATGTTACCAAACATATTTGAACCTAAGTTACACTGGCGATGTAAAAAGTCAGCCCCTGTCTCCATCCACCCTTCCATCGCAACTTCCTGCTGCTCCTAGGACACGTTCTTCAGCACATTTGAGCGTAAAACACTTAGCTCTGTTCCTTACTAACTGTAATGCTGGGACATGACTTACCCTGGAATCTTTAATTTCCTCATCTGTGAAATCCAGAAGATAGAGTAAGATCTAGCAAAGGTCATTTAAGAATTTTAAAATGTAGCATTTGAAGGGGAGGGGGGCAGTAGGAATTAAAAGAAACAACACACAGAAAGTACTTAGTACAGTACCCAGCAGTGAGGGATGACTCACTCAGTGTCGATAATTATACACCCCATGGCCTTGTCCAAGCTAAGCATTACACATATTTTTTATATATAATTTATTTTACTTATTTGATTATAGGAGAAATGAGTCAATTATTTCTATATAAGACTTTTCTTCTTCTTTTCAAAAAATTTTTATTATAAAGATGTGGGATACATTTCAGGGTTAGGTATACAAACATCGATCATGCAGGTACCCTTGTTGATGAGGTATGCCTCTCCCTCCCCTAGAAGTTTCCCTCAGCTGCCAGTACCCACCCCCCTTCCCCTGACAGTTTCCCACTACTGCCGATCGCTTTCTTATAGCATTATAATTGTCCCAAATCCGTTTATGAGTGAGAACATATGGAACTCTGTTCTTTGTTTCTGTGATAAATCACTGAGTATGATTGACACCAAATCCATCCAAGTGGCTGCAAAGTTCATATATTTGTCCTTCTTTATGGCTGCATAACATTCCATTGTGTATATGTACCACTTTTTTTTAATCCAGTCCAGTTTCAGTGGGCAACACGGTTGGTTCCATGTTTTTGCTATTGTGAATAGAGCTGCAATAAACATACATGTGCAGGTATCTTTTTTGTAGAATGATTTTAGTTCCTCCGGGTATATTCCCAATAAGGGAATTGCTGGGTCATATGGAAGGTCAATTTCGACATATTTTAAAATTTTACCAACCTGATCAATTTTTTAAAATTCCACCTTGATAAGTTAGCATACATTTCTTAGCTTACTTGTGATGTCAAGCATATTTTAGCATAATTTTTGACCATTTGCAAATTCTTGACAATCATGAATATGCCAATTTTCTCTACCTGTGTTTTTGTTACTCTGTCATTCCATTATTGATTCCACTTTTGTTTTTGGCCTTGACTGAAAATAATTTATTCACTTTAAAAATAGGATGTCACTGCCTTCTTGCATCTAATATTACTGACAAAAAAATGTTTATGTAATTTTGGTACCATAAATTTGGAGTATTTTGTTTTTCTCTCTAAGATATTTTTAGGGTTTTCTCTTTAATGACAAGTGCATAAAATTTCACAACAATGTACTCAAGTATGGGTTTCCTTTTTGGTTTTTGTCTTGCATGGCCCTTTGTGGTCCCTCGCAAGCAAAGAACTTGGGTCTTCTTTTTTTTTTTAATTTTGAGAAATTTTTAGCTAATACTTTTGTCAAATACTGCTTCCTGCCTAGTCTCTATAGTCTTTTCTCCTGGAGTTTATTAGATATTGAGCTATGCTGCCCTTTTGTCTATTCTTTTTTATCTGTCACCTTGAAATGGGCAAGAAATCCATTTCCACATTGCATTATCAATCATCTTTCTCAAGTACAATTCTTGTTGTGCCATTCCCACGGCTGCTTTGACTCCGGTCCTGACTGCTTTGCAGACACACAAGACTCTTTATTATCTGGCCCCTGCTTCCCTCTCTACCCTTTTCTCTTCTTTTCCCTGTCCTCCAACTCCAGCCATGTAATTAGACATTTTGGGGTTTGTTTTTTTTTTAAGTGAATGCACCCCGTACTCCTTTCCATCTCTTTCCTTTCCTGGAACTAACCCCTGCTCTCTGCTGGCCTTCTACCCTAACCACCACACCCATCTGACTGGTTTCTGCGTATCCGTCTGATTCCACCTGGGACCTCTCCCTCTCCAAGGGGCCTCCCCTGCCCTCATCCCTTGTGGGCTGCCTGCCCATCTGGGTGACCCCATGGCCCACTGTGGTTACTGTTGCACCTCATCGCACTTGAGACTAATGGAACTCACTGCTTTCCCATCTTGAACTGTAAACATCCGAAGGGTACAAATCTTCACTGTTGGGCACCTGAACGTGAAAGTTGCTCAGTACAGATGTTTGGAGTTTTAAATGTTAAATGTTAAAGGTGGGGAAGTGAAAAAATTTTAATTTTTTTTTAGAAGCATAGTTAATAAAAGTCACCAGCTGTGTGGGAATCAATAGGAGTTGTTTTGATCAGGGAAGGATTTTTTTTAAAAAAATTTGAGTTTAAGATAATATTTAGAAGGGGAAGTGAAGAGAAAAATGCTGAAAACGCAAGAGAAATCAAATAACAGATGGAGTGCTGCTTTTTTGGAGGGGGAGGATAAAAGGGATCAGATCAGAAGCAAGATGACAGCATCGCCTTGGAAAGAAGAAGAGTCAGTTTTGCGGCACCACCCCCCACCTCGTAACAAGGCAAGGAAGGAAGTGCCAGTGAAAGCGGAGAGAATTTTTAAATACGGCAACATGAAGTAAAGATTTCAGCCCTGAGAGTTAAGATAATTTTCTGAGAAGTAGAAAGCAATGGGAATTTTTTTTTTAAATTATATCATCTGAAGCTACTGTCTCCTACATAAAATCATTACTCTTCTGAACCCATCCAGAGAGTGTTTTTTGCAAGTTTTCTAGTACACTTAGCATAAAACTTTAAAAACCTGAAGAAGATATCAAACTAGTTACCTTTCAATCCATCATCTGCACCAAAATAGCACATAGTGGAATTTTAAAAGATAATAGCAAGACTTCTACAAATTTTTGGACAAAACTAATGTAAATGCTCCCTCAAAAAGAATATAAATAAAACGGATTAAAAAAATAACGAAAACAGAGATCACATTCAAAGAAAAATATTTCAGATGCTGGAAATGAAACAAGAAAACAAAACTTGAAGAATATTTCTATTTTAATCTAGCGAGTTTTGGGGTAGTTTGACAAAAGCTGATTGATAAAACTAAAACATAATTGATGTGTAAGAATAAAGTAGATACATCTTTACACACAAAAAAACCTAAGATTCCTATTTTATGGATATCTCTGAAGATCTACTAATAAATATTCTTCAAGAAGAAAGAAACTAAACTCAGAAAGTAACTGGATGCTAGAAGCTAATAAATATATGCCAAACTCAACAAGTATTGATTATGCAAAGTAATGGTGATAATAACAAATTTCTGCAGGGAGCAGCGTTAAACACAATGACAACTAAAATATTAAACAGCATTTATATGGTAGAAGAGAGTCATGACCAGATACTTAGCTCAGGAATAAACTTCAGGAAGAGGACAAAGAGTAATCAACCTTAGAACTACACTCCTCCGTATGACAGCCACCAGCCAAGGCGGGTATTCAAATTTCAATTTTAATTAATTAAAAAAATCAATAAAATTCAAAATACAGTTCCTTCACCTCTGGCATGTGAAGAGCTTGGAAGTCATCATTTCCTTATTCTTAGAATAAGGGAAAAAAGCTAAGCAAACTGAAGATCAGTGATGTTTCCTGGACCCATCAGAGATTGAGGTTTCAGGGCAAACCACACCCTAAAGTCCAGAGAAACAAGTGATCCCAGAGAATCAGCCAAGATGAGCTTACCTGGAGCAGAAGTCACTAGAGCCAGGACTTGGTAGGAATGAACGTGTAAGTGGTAGTTTCGATGACTTGCCGGAGGCTGAGTGTGGACTGGAGTGAGGGTGGGGTCAGGAGGGTGAGGGGGTCAGAAGCAGGTGGGTGTCACTGTAGGGGGCAAAGGCTATAGACCTGGGAGGACTCATCCACCACAAGAGGCCTGGTACCAAAGCAGGAGGAGGAGGGGAAAGGACTCTGACCTCCCTCCTCGTCCACCCTCCCCTCTCTTGCCACTACTTCCTATTAGATTGATCAAACCCAGTTGGAATCCTGCCATCCAAAAAGCGAATCGGTGATGCAATACACAGTTGTCACCTCTTCTAGCAGGGACATGAGGGAAACAGAGGGCAAACATAGCACAACATCTGCCTATAACACAGTTGGAAACAGTGTAACTCTTTTTTTCCCCCTTGATCCATTCCTTTCTTCTATTCTGATCTCTTTTCATCTCTACTCATCCTGTCCTAGATATGATCCTGATAAAAAGTCAGGTTAATACCTTCAAAACAACCCTACTACGATAGTTTTAGCAAATTATGTTCAGTCTAATATTCTTAAAAGATTTATACTGCATCTGATATTGGTTATTTGATACATAGTAAACATTTCCAAGAGTGAATGAAATTTGTAATGTATAAAGAAGACAAGCAAAGATTTCATTATATTGTTATGTGAAACGGTTATATATGTTGTTATGTTATACACTTGTACAAGACAGGAAAATTTATTGCTTGA
Source organism: Tarsius wallacei (assembly GCA_963574415.1). Taxonomy (NCBI): domain Eukaryota; kingdom Metazoa; phylum Chordata; class Mammalia; order Primates; family Tarsiidae; genus Tarsius; species Tarsius wallacei. Next base: position 2,172 of record CAUYQG010285640.1, on the reverse strand, counting down.
GTTTTAGAAGTAATTTAAATAAACTCTACTCTCACTGTAAAAGAAATTTACTTTCTTATGGAACCAAAGGATTCTGAATAAGCTAACTGTAGATCATTTATCATAGATCTTGGAGCTATAACTTGTCAAATATACAATAAAATGATTAATTATATAAAATGTTTATTAAGTAAGAAAAAGTTAAAACACAAATATAAATATAAAAGAATGAAAATAGTTAACAAAAATACAATGCAAACATATAAAACTGCAACCCCTTACCATAAATTAATTAACTTCAATTTATTGTAGAGATGAGGATCTCACTCTGTTTCCCAGGCTGGTCTCAAACTCCTGGCCTCAAGCAATTCTTCCACCTCTGCCTCCCAAAACACTTAGATTACAGGTCTGAGCCATCATGCATGGTCTGATCATGAAGGTAAAGTCAATTAAGACAACTTTAATGTAATATCAGAAAATATATATATGTAATTAGGAAAGCATATGTACTATATGACTTCAACTATATGAAATGTGCACTAAAGAAAGAAGGGATTGGGAACAGTGGCTCACGCCTCTAATCCCAGCACTTTGGAAGGATCACTTGAGCCCAGGAGTTCGAGACTAGCCTACACTCATATCTACAAAAAAATCAAAAAGTTAGCCAGGTATGGTGGCATGCCTATAGTTCCAGCTACTTGGGAGGCCAGGAGCTCAAGCCCTGTCTAAAACTGAGCCCAAGAGGTCAAGGCTGAGGTAAGCCATGATCATGCCACTGCACTCCTATCTGGGTGACAGAGTGAGATCCCAACTCAAAAAAAAAAAAAGTTTTTAAGTGCACTAAAGATATTTTGGCATGGAGAAATTTTGGTGATTTTTTAATAACTGACATAAAATTGTCTCATTTATTGTATACAACATGATGTTTTAAAGTACTTATACATTCTAGAAAGCTTACATCTCATAATTATCAAATGCATTACCTCACAAAGCTATCATTTTGTAGTGACAGCACTTGACAGCTGCTCTGTATGCAAGAATGTTTTTTTAAGTATACAATGTATCATCATTAACAATAGATGTCATGCTGTACAGCCGAGATCTTAAACTTACTCTTCCTATCTAACTGTAATGATGTATCCCATGACTAGCACATTCCTAACCCAGCTAGGGCTTACGACCCCAACCTCATAACCACCATTCTTCTAAATCTATTAGATCAAATATTTTAGACTCCATATTTAAGCGAGATTGTGTAGTATTTACCTTCTAGTGCCTGGCTTATTTCTCTTAACATTATGTCCTCTAGGTTCATCCATGTCATCCCAAATGACAGGATTTCCTTATTTTTTATAGTTGGATAGTATCCTATTGTGTATATATGCCACATTTTCTTTATCCATTCATCCACTGCTAAACTCTTAGGTTGATGCCATATCTTGGCTGTTGGGAATAGTTCTTCAACAAACATGGGAGTGCAGCTGTCTTTTTAACATACTGATTTAGATACCTTTGGATATTTGCCCAGTAGTGGGATCGCTGGATCATATGGTAATTCTATTTTTGTTTCTGGGTTCTATATTCTGTTCCATCGGTTTATGTGTCTATGTTTATGGCAGTACCATATCGTTTTGGGTATTATAGCTTTGTAGTTTATCATTTTTATTTAGGAGAATGTTCACCTCCTTGGTCAATTCATTCCTAAGTATTATATATATATATATATATATATATATATAAAATACTTAGCTAATGTAAATGGAATTTGATTTATTTTTCAGATAATTTGTTGTCAGTGTATAGAAATGCTATTAATTTTTATATGTTGATTTTGTATCCTGCAACTTTACTGAATTCATTTATTAGTTCTAACAGGTTTTGTTTTGCTTTTGTTTTGTTTTTAGCCTTTAAGGTTTTTGCTTCTCTGGTTAGGTGAATGCCAAGGTATTTCATTTGTGTGTGTGTGGTTATTATGAAAGGAATTATGTTTTTTATTTGGTTCTCAACCTGCTTTGTGTTGGTGTGTAGAAATGCAACTGTCTTTTTGTGCATTGATTTAGTAATGCAAGACTTTACTGAAGCTGTTTATCAGTGTGAGGAAGTTTTTGACAGACTCCCTAGGAAGTTTTTG
>CAUYQG010285635.1:0-19849 GCA_963574415.1 Tarsius wallacei | reverse complement strand
CAGCCACTGCAGCCTCGACCTGCTGGGCTCCGGCGATCCTCTAGAAAATAGTATGGAACTACAGGCATGCACTACCACACCCGGCTAATTTTTTTGATTTATTGTAGAGATGAGGTCTCGCCAAGTTGCCCAGGCGGGTCTCGAACCCGTGGGCTCAGGCAATCCACTCACCTCAGCCTCCCAAAGCGCGGGATTACAGGCTGAGCCACCGAGCCCGGCTTATATATAACCTTTGAAACTGGCAGTCATATTCAACTGGAGTGGAATAATGACTGAAGGACAACTCGGTATAAAGTAATATATTTGCAATGCTAAGTTTTGTTTGTAATTCAAGTTTCAGTTGTAGCTTTTGAGCCCTTTAAGATTTAGATATGGTTGATTCAAATACTACTTCTTAGACTATTAAAATAAAACACATCTCCAAACTTCTCCCAATGTCCTGTGTGACTTGCAATTACATAAATTCTGCTGACTTTGTCTTCTTTTTGTGCTGGTGACTTTACCTCTATCTTCAACTAGGCATAAGAAATAGTATGTAGTCTATGCCCTTGTCCTTAACTGACTACCCAAGAAATGGAAAACCAAGGATGCAAAGGAACTTTTAGTAAATAATTGGGGCTACATAGAGTTAAACATGGCTTTAAAAATCAATTTTTAAAAACGTAAAGAACATAGGTTAGTCTTTTGAGCCATCTTGCACAATGGAAATCTTAATTTTTCCCCATTATTATTAAGGTATAATTGACAAAAGTATAAATGTTGATGGTGTATAATGTAATGTTTTGATATAAGCATATATTGTGAAATTACTCAAGCAAATTTACATATTATCACTTCACATACCTATCTTTTTTTGTAGTGAGAACATTTAAGTTCTACTGTCTTAGCAATTTTCAACAATATTGTCAAGTATAGTCACCATGTTGTGCAATAGATCTCTTGAACTTTTTCTATATGTATTATACATATAAAAACATGTATTCCTATATGTATTCTTTGACAATATGCTCCCATTTTCATATTCTTCCTCACCACTAACCCCTGGCAACCATCATTCTATAATTCTTGTCTTTCAAGAGTTGAATTTTTTAAGATCCCACATATAAGTGAGAACATGTAATATATTTCTTTTTTTTTTTTTTTTGAGTTGGAGTCTCACTCTGTCGCCCAGACTGAAGTGCAGTGGCCGCTTCCAACCACCGCAGCCTCGACCTGCTGGGCTCTGGCGATCCTTCCGCCTCAGCCTTCCGAGTAGCCGGAATTACAGGCGCGCGCTACCACACCCGGCTGATTTTTTTTATTTATTGTAGAGATGAGGTTTCGCCTGCCCAGGCGGGTCTCGAACCCGCGGGCTCAGGCAATCCACTCACCTCAGCCTCCCAAGGTGCGGGATTACAGGCTGAGCCACCGAGCCCGGCTGTAATATATTTCTTTTTGTGCTTGACTTATTTCACTTAGCATAGTGTCCTCCAGGTTTACCACGTTGTCAGAAATGTTAGATTGCTTTCTTGTTTTAAGGGTGAATAGTATTTTATATATCTGTGTGTGTATATGTTATATATACACACACATACACACATATATAATATAACATTTTCTTTATCCATTTATCCCTTGATGGACACTTTTATTGATTCCATGTGTTGGCTATTTTGAATAATGCTGCAATGAACATGAAAGTGAAGATATCTCTTTGACATACTGATTTCATTTACTTTGATATAGTGGTTTCATTTCCTTTAGATATATACCTGGAAGTTGGATTGCTGGATCACATGGTAGTTCTAGTTTAAATTTTTTTGAGGAAATTCATAGTGCTTTCCATAATGGCTGGACTAATTCACGTTCCCCAAAGCAGTATGAAAAGTTTCCTTTCTCTTCACATCTTCCTTAACATCAGTCATCTTAGATTTATAATATTCAGATGTGAGTAGGGTGATATCTACTGTGGGGGGCCTAGACTCTGAGTCTACTAGAGCCTAGGTCCATGGGGACCAGCCTGGAGGTTGGGACTGCATCTGCTGGCCTGGAGATTAGGTCCTTGGGGACTGGTCTGGGCTCTGAGGCCATGAAGGCTGGCCTGCAGCTACATTCACTGGGGAGGGGCCTAGTGTTGGGGGCCACAGTAAAGTCAGGTGCTCACCTCAGTCTCTTTCTTTCACATGGATGCATCTCTCTTTGTACTATGCTGTGGGGCTTGGGAGACAGTGATGTAGCTAATGTGTAACTAACCCTCTTGCTTTCTTCCAAGTATCTTTTCTTATTTCTGTGCTATACCAGGTACTGTAATCTATCGCCAAGATTTCTTAGCTCTTGTGTTGGTTTTTTGTTTATGGTATAGGAATAATTGTTCTAATTGATGTTTATGTGGGGGGCGGAGCTGAGGGACAGTAAGTGCTGGAAAGTTCTATCCTGCCATCTTGCTTATGTCACTCCCTTTCACTATCTAAATTTGTTTTAATGTTTTAATTTCCTATGCACTTTTCTCTCTTTTTGGTTTACTACACGTATACATTTTCTCTCATATGCATAGACTTTTCTTTTGGGTCGCTATAATTATAGCTTATGTGATACTGAATCCTGGTCACATGAACAAGATATTTCTTTTAATTTCTAATCTAAAATAAAAATCAGTTGCCAAAAATTTCCCCAAAGATTAACCCAGATATTATTGTTTTTATAGCTTTGTAGTTTTCAAACCTCATGTAATTTTATCACAGGTAGGACAACAGTGTATGTTTTCTCACTTTGTTACTGAAAGGAAGAAGATAGGTGCCTTGCCCAAACTTAAACAACTTGTATATGAAAAAAAATCAGGTTAAAGACAATAGATTTCCAGTTCTGGAGGCCAATACCTTATGGTCATCAACACCCAAAACAAAGTGGAAGCTCTGAAATCTTCACATTGTCAGACCTAAACCTCAATCCAACTTTAATGAATTCGCATTTGTACATCACTCATGAAATGGTGCTACAAGCAACTTCACTGAAGGACTAACAATGGGTCGGCCTTTTCCCAGATAAAAATGAAGGCTAACTACACTGAAGCACCAGTTTCTCTAGCGCTATAAATTTCTCCTCCCCATCCAGTCAGATGTCTCCCAATCTTTTTCCACTGCATCTTACGCTTAGTCCTGGCAGCATATTCCATACAGACATGCTGGAATAATCTCTTCCTATTATAACTCAACTATACAAGATTATTGGTGCAAATATGTCATCCAAGTCACCACAGAAAGGATCTCTGGCTTCCAGCCAAGGCACGCTTAATGTATCTTCTGCTATGTGGCCTCAGGTTCATGTTTTCTTTCTCTATTTTATATATGTAAGGCTGGAAAGGTAATTGCTGGTCGTGTTCTGTGACAACATCAAGTCATTTCAAGCATAATAAACTTTTTAAATTTTTTTTGAGTTGTAGTCTCACTCTGTCACCCAGACTGGAGTGCAGTGGCCGCCCCCAGCCACCGCAGCCTCGACCTGCTGGGCTCTGGCCATCCTTCTGCCTCAGCCTTCAAAGTAGCTGGACCTACAGGTGCGTGCTACCACACCTGGCAAAATTTTTGATTTATTGTAGAGATGAGATCTGGCCAGGTAGCTCAGGTGGGTCTCGAACCCAGGGGCTCAGGCAATCCATTCACCTCAGCCTCCCAAAGCATGGGATGACAGGCTGAGCCACCGAGCCCAGCTATAATAAACTTTCAAATACAAGTCAACATATACCAAATATAATTTAACAACCACAAAAAAGTATAGAAATGTGAAAATAGTACAAGTTGACTTTCACTAGAGTTCACAAATACTAACATTTTAACACAGTGTTTTATCATTCTGTCTCCATAATAATGTGCATTGCAATATTTTTCTAAAATGCACATGTACTCCTAAATCATACTTGCAGTGTATCCTAAAGAAAGGATCAAATTCAGGAGCTCAAATTGGTAGTGTCATGTCTCTTAGTCTCCTTTAACTGGAATTCGTTTCTCTGGCCTTCTATATCTTTAATAAGCTTAGGATTTTTGAAGAACACAGGCCATTTGTTTTATGTAATATTCTTCAGTTTAGGTTTGTCTGGTATTTATTCATGATTAGATTCAAGTTATTTATTTTTGACAGGAATACCACAGAACTGCCATATGTGTTCCTCAGAACAACCTATTAGAATGTATATTGTGTGTATTTATTTCATTACTGGTGATGCTGACTTGATTACCTGGTTAATGTGTTTGCCAGGCTTCTTTACTCTAAAGCTACTATGTATTCCTTGGTAATTCATAAGTGTCATTTGGGGCATACCTTATGTTCATATTTTATAGAATTCTGTTTTTCAACTGGCTTTCATCCACTAATTTTATTCTCAAGCATCCCTTAATAATTATTTGCAGAAATAGCTGCTGCTATGGTGGCTACCAAGTGGTAATGTTTAAAGTTCCATTATTCCTTCTAAATGTATTAGTCTGTGTGGTAGGCAGATACTGCTTCCTACTTTCCTTCTTTCAAAATTTTCACAGACTAATCCCTAGTATTTGGAAATATATATTACTTTACATGGTAAAATAACTTTTACAGATATAATTAAATTAAAGATCTTGAGATGGAGATATTATTCTGGATTATTTAAGTGGGCTGATATAATTACAAAAGTCCTTATAGATGGAGACAGGCAGTCAGAAAGGAGAGAAGATGCTATGCTGCTGACTTTAAAGATGGAGAAAGGGGCCATGAACCAAAGAATATAGGTTGTCTCTAGAAGCAGGAAAAGATGAGGAAACAGATTATCTCACAAAGCCTTCAGAAAAAATGCAGACCTGAAGACCCAATTTAGTTTTCTGGTATCCAAAACCTTATATAAGATAATAATTTTTTATTCTTGCAAACACTAAATTTGTGGTAGTTTGCTGTAGCAGCAATGGGAAACTTATACAGTTGGCATTGTATAGAAAGGACTAGTTTTTGTTTTTATTATATTGTGGGTATGTGTTTGTATGTGTATTATGTATCATGTATCTGTGAATCTATCTATCTACTTATCATGGACTTATGAATTCTCATTTCATTCTTTTATTGTTTTTATGCTGAAGCTGTCACTATTTTGGCTAGGAGGACTCCTACCAGTTGGCTAATATAATTTTTTGATATGTGCCATACTTCATAGAACATTTTCTTAATTTTTGGCAAACTCAGGAAAGTTGACTTATCTACATTTTTCTTGAGAGGGGGATGAATTTGTCTATCTTAGTTAACATATCACTGTTTGAACAAAGTAGTGGGGTTTCCTAATGAACAATTCACTAGAAGTGAATGGAGCAGATACAACCAAGGAGTGGCAATATTGCTGAAAAATATTTGAATATTTAGAATATCACATGCCTTTACTCTCCCAGAAAATGCAAAGATTTTGCTTTATGTTTGACAGTGAACAATGCTGAAAAGCAGTGACTGGCTGTGAGTACGGGAAGCATTTGTAGTGGACTGTAAGTCCTTGACATTTGAAGACTTTTTAAATTACCTTTACTTTTCTTGAATTTTTACATGTAAAATTTAAGTTGATAAGTTAATGATAATGGAAATTCAACTCTCCTATGCCTATCCTCTTGTTTTAACCCTAAACAAAACAGGGATGGAATGTATAGTGGAGAAATCTTTGAAATCATTTGAATTTCAGAAAGATATATTTACATTAAGATGACTTTGACTATTGATGTGGGCATATAAGCTTTTATTGCCAAGATCTTAGACGGTGATCTGTAAATTGTACATGTGTGAAAAGACATTAAAATTCAGACTTTGTGATTGATTGTTAGGTCCTAGGAAGAATACTTTAATCAAGAACAGCCTTGCACATTTCCATTGTATGTGTGCTATTAATTGGAAATGTTTAGGAAGGGCTTCTATTTTCCCCCATTGCTACCCCACTGATGGTCTCTCCTGGTTGCCAGTTGCAGATATAAGTTCCAAGCAGAACACCCTTATAGTTCCTTGTAGTTTGTTGTAGAATCAGCGGGACCTAGCAACCAAAGGCAGGTCTGGTTCTATGGAGGAATTACCTCTGAGAAGTTTTCCCTTATGCAAGTCCTGGAGAAACTGAATGAGGCCATGGCAGTGCTGCCAGGAGACATGAGATTCATGCCAGATCTTTATGGTTTAACATGGGAAATGGTAGTAAATGTACACATATCTTGAATTTTTAATAGTTGAGAGCCAAATTTACATATATGGGGGAAAAAGAGTTTAACAAGAATTTCTTCTCTAGTTAAATAAAGATGTAGTTTTTAATAAATTAGGCTAATTAGAAAACACTACAAATACCTAAGTTATCTGCAATCAAGTGCAGCCCTGATAGCAAGAATCAGGTGCTCTAAATCCATAGAAAATTTGAGTTTAAAACGGATGCTTTGAATAAAGAATGAAAAAAAGGAAATTTTAATGTTTACAGTGTGTTGTTTGATTAGCTAGAGAATAAGCATTCAGTCAAAAGAAGTTGTCTTCAGGTCTTTTCAATAACAAGAAGCTGAAAAAAATCTTAGAAATATGTCAGAAGAGCGAAAAAAACTTAAAACGGCAATAAAATATGGTCAAGGTGAGCATTTCAATTTTCAAGAAAGCGTAAACTGCTTGTGAAAGCTCAACAGTTAGGTTAAAAAACATAAGAAAGTGAACAAAATATATTTGAATTCTTGAAAAAAGAATTAAATGATAATAAAAGTCAGAACAAATGTCTGAGTAAATAGTTGATGAATATTTCCTAGTATACTTGGAGAAGTTAGAGTATATGGAGGGATTTAGAATTGGGATACAAGGAAGAAATTGAAAAATGAGTGCCAATCAATGATGAGTTAAAAAGGACCATGAGAAAATTGATTTATGGAGGGAAAAATAAAATATGAATTAAATTATTTTAAATTATTGAAACCCTTAAAAACCACATTAAAATATAACGAATGGACAGTGGCTCACATATGTAATCCCAGCAATTTGGGAGGCTGAGGTGAAAGGATTGCTGAAGCCTAGGAGTTCAAGACCAACCTAGGCAACATAGCAAGACCTTGTCTCTACAAAAAATGAAAACAATTATGTGTGTGCCTGTAGTTTCAGATACTTGGGAGGCTGAGGCAGGAGGATAGCTTGAACCCAGGAGTTCAAGGCTGTGGTGAGCCATGATCACACCAGTGCACTTCAGACTGGGTAACAGAGGGAGATCCCAACTCAATACACACACACATATGTATGTATGTATATGTATACATATATATTATTTTTCTAATTAGAAAGTGCAGTTGGAAAGTTCAAAACATTCAGTAGAATAATCAAGTAATTTCTATATTATAAATTACTTGTACTACATTAGAAATTACTTAGTACTGAAAAAATGGAATAAACATGTATAGCTTATTTGTATTAGAAATAATAAATTACCTAAAAATACAAAGTTTTCAGAATAGATGAAAACATCAACCATGCACATTAAGTGATAAATGCAGAAAAAAGACAAGATTCTTAAGGAAAATTTGAAAAAAGTACTAGTTCCCAGTAAAAACATTTTCCACAATAAAGTTTATAATAATTGATTAACAGTTTAGTCAACTAAAAGAAACCAAGAAAATACAAATGAAAGACCAGACATTAGCAATATTTTTCTATAAAAATGCAGATAATCAAGATTTTAAACTTTGCAGGTTAAGACACAAAATTGGGGTATTATGAAAGTATTTATACAATGTAATAAGAGTGAAAATAGCTCTCTCCTCCAGTCACCCAACATGCCAAAAGGAAAGAAGGCCAAGGGGAAAAAAGTGGCCTGTGCCGCTGCTGTCATTAAAGAAGCAGGAGTCCAAGAAGGTGGTGTATCCCCTTAGTTGATGAAAAGGTCTAAGAATTTTGGCATAGGATAGGACATCTAGCCCCAAATGGACCTCTTCCACTTTGCCTAATGGTCTCACTACATCTGGTTGCAGCGGCAAAGAGCCATCCTTTCTGTAAGCAACTGAAAGTACCTCCTGCCACTAACCAGTTCACCCAGGCCTTGGACCACCAGGCCGCTACTCAGCAGTTTAAGCTGGCACACAAGTAGAGATTGGAGACAAATAAGAAAAGAAGCAGAAACTGTTGGCTTGGGTTGAGAAGAAGGCTGCCAGCAAAGGGCATGTCCCCACCAAGAGAAGAGCCTGCCTGCTCTTTGAGCAGTGGTTAATATTGTTAACACTTTGGTGGAGAACAAGAAGGCTCAGCTGGTGATGAATGCACATAACGTGGATCTAATTGAACTGGTCATCTTCCTGTCTGCCTTGTGTGGAAAAGTGGGGATCCTTTACTGCATTATTGGGGGAAGATAAGACTGGAGCATCTATTCCACTGGAAGACCTGCACCACTGTGCCTTCACGCAGGTTAACTGGGAAGACAAAAGAGCTCTGTCTAAGCTGGTGGAAGCTATCAGGACCAATTACAATGACAGATATGATGAGTTGGTGGTTACTGGTGGTGGCAATGTCCTGGGTCGAAAATCTGTCACTCCATCACCAAGCTGGAAAAGGCAAGGGCTAAAGAACATGTCACTAATCAGGACTAAATGTACGCTGCTGAGTGTTCTGTACATAACATTTCTCCTTCAAAAAAAAAGTGAAAATACATTTTCACAAAATGTTACTGGCTGAATAAAAACACTGACAATAATAAATGTAAGCAAGAGTGTAGGGTAAGGAGAACTTTCATTTATTGCTGATGGGAATGCAAAATGGTACAACCATTTTGAAAGCCATTTGGCCATTTCTTGTAAAGTTTGATATAGACTTACCATACGGCTCAACAATCACATTCCTAGGTGTTTACTCCAGTGAATTGAAAACATGTCCACACAAAAATTGGTCAACAAATAGCTTTTTCGTAATCACTAAAAAGTGGAAATAGCCCATGTCCTTTAAGTAGAGGAAAGATAAACTTGGGTATGCCCACACAATGAAATACTATTCATCAGATAAAAAAAAAGAACAAGCTACTGATAGGTGCAAAAGCGTGAATCTATCTTAAATTTATTTTTTTAAATGAATAAAGCCAGGCAGCAAAGGCTGAATATTGTCTGGCATCTGAAAAGGCAAAACTGTAGGAATGGAAAACACATCAGTGGTTGCCAAGGGGTAGTGGAGAGGAAATTGATTACAAAAAGAGACACATGGGGAAACTTTTAGGATAATAAAGTTGTTCTGTATTGTGCTACACTAGTGATACATAACTTTATGAATTGTTAAACATCATAGAATTATGCATCACAAAAAGTTAACTTTAATGTATGCAAACAAGGAAGCAAAAATACCAAGAATGCAGGAAAATCCTAGGATGGAATGCAGACTGTGACAAATAAATCTCACTGTATTTTAAATATATGACATCTTTACACTGAAAAGAGTGGAGAAAAAAATAAATATTGACCCAAGTAACTTTAGAAAATGGTGCTTTGACTTAAAATATAAAGGTGAAGACAAAAGTAATTGTGCATAAGCATGGTACTCTAGATAGTAAATTTGGTTTCTAATGTGGGTATACCTAATTCTGCAATTGTTTCACACATGGATTAGGGTTGAACAGAAATGTTGACGTATGATGAATAGTGGGATTGTTTCTCACTGTTGATAAGAAAAGTTACAAATAAGCAAGAAAGAAATGAAATAAACCATGTGGGACTACGTGAGAGTCAGAGATATCAGTATGACCTCATGTGTATATACATGCACAAATATGCACAGACACATACAGAGATCACAAAGATACACATATGTGCACAGACACATAGAGAACAACTGTAATTGAGATGTACTGTATAAAATACCTGACCAGTACTCAAAATTATCAAGGTCCTGAAAAACAAGAAAACTGACAGACTGCAGGGAGTGCAAGACATAACTAAATACAATGGAGTATCCTGAATTCTGGAACAACAACAAAAGGACTTCAAGAAAAACCTGATGAAATCAAGGTAAAGTCAGGAGTTTAGGTAGGAGTAATATAGTGATGTTATTTTCTCAGTTTTGACAAATATGCAGAGATGGACAGATACTGAAACAATTACAGATGTGTGTGTATACATAGGTTAGTGAATATACACATATTACCCTGCTCTTTCAGCTGAAATAGTCTAGAAACAATGTCACCCCAAAAGCAATGTGCACATCCATTACTCAGCAATTGGTTTCTAAGATTATTCTTCATTGAAAATAACCATGATACTTGAAGAAATCTCTGATTCTAAGGCTGGTGAAGGAATATACAAAATTTAAGACTGGAGTAGTAATATCAGTAGTACCAGAAACAATATTCAGCCTTTGCTGCCTGGCTTTATTCATTTAATAAAATATATTTAAGATAGATTCACGCTTTTGCACCTACCAGTAGCTTGTTCTTTTTTTTTTATCTGATGAATAAGGAGGGACCCTAAAAAGAAAAGAATAACAAAAGGATGAAGACAAGGGACACAGGCAGTCAACCTGAAAGAGCTCTCAATTTGTCAAAGCTGGAGCAAGTTGAGCAAAAAAGTCAATAATGTATCACTGGATTATAACACAAAATACAAAGAATATGAGTTCACTGTTATAAATAAATATCTGGAGAAGGAGAAATCTTTCTTACAGACATACTCCTCCTTCTAAGAGATGGAGCTCATTATCTTCTCTTTTTTCTTAAATGTAGGCTTGTCTAGTGACTGTCTTACTAGAGTCCAGGAGGATAATGCTGTAAGTTTAAGTTTTATTTAGTGCAAACAAGACCATAATCAAGTGATTAAGTCAGCACCATCAGTGATACCGTGTAGATATTGTATAACCTATGCTCTCATGAGATAAGAAGGACACTTTACATTTGTCTCCTGTCAAAAAATCCATAAGCCCAGTCTAATATGAGAAAACATCAGAACAACTATAATTGAGATGTACTGTATAAAATACCTGACCAGTACTCAAAATTTTCAAGACCCTGAAAAACAAGAAAACCGAGAAACTGCAGACTGCAAGATATAACTAAAAGCAATGGAGTATTCTGGAATTCTGAATTCTGAATTCTGGAACAATAACAAAAGGTCTTCAAGAAAAACCTGATGAAATCAAGGTAAAGTCAGGAGTTTAGGTAGGAGTAATGTAGTGATGCTATTTTCAGTTTTGACAAATATATCATAGAGATGTAACAGTAAGGGTAAGTGAGACTGGGTGAGGAGTATGTGGAAATTCTCCATACTATCTTTGCAACTTTTCTATAAATCTAAAATTATTCCAAAATGAAATAGTTAATGAAAATGTTCTAATTAGCTAACTATTTTCTACCACTTTAGAAGTGTATAGTTCAATAAATTTTTGTAAACACTGCTCTTACCCCCTTCTTATACAGATAGTCACACACCATGGAGACAGAAACTCTCCAGAGAGACTGAGGGAAAATATAACTCCTTTTTTGAGTGTCTTTATATCAGCAACGCACATGTTAGAAATAAGCACCGAGGCAGGGAAAATGACCACATGTTTAGCATAATTGAATGTAAATCCTGGGACCAAAGGAGAGAGGTTTTGGGATTGGGAGTACTTTATTTTTCTGATTAGGATAAATATGTCTCACTACTTGCTAAATCAACCGGTACAATAAGCTATACTAAATTACTTATTTATACCTTTATTATATGATTAAAAGATGAAGTCTCTATTACAACTTTTAATTTAATCATAGCAAAATATAATTAGATCATTTAAAATGATCATGTAAGATAATAACAAGAAAAACAGTGAAAAATATAAGATAATATAAGTTTAATATCCACAAATAATGAAAAAATGAAAGGTAGGATGAAGTCTAAGTCACTTATACCAAAATGAACATTTTGGAATAGGATTATAAAAATAAGAAAGAGATCACTGTCTTAATAACTGACAGCTTACTTCAGCCAAGACAAAGAACCAAAATCTATGTTTGGGTAAAAAATTTTCCAAAACATCATTGGGATGTTCTATTTTTACACCTTTCATCAGATATTACATTATTAATAATGAATAATTTAGCACCAACTTTATGTTAAAGGCATAGTTAGATATGTCTAATATAATCGTAGGAGTTTCTTAGACAATAGAGCACATGTCAATACTTTATCATAAGTTTTTAAAAAATTAATCTCAAATTCTTTTTTTTATTATAAAGATGTGGGGTACAATTCAGGGTTAGGTATACAAACATTGATTATGCAGGTACCCTTGTTGATGAGGTATGCCCCTCCCTCCCATAGCAGTTTCCCTCAAATGTCAATCCCATCTCCGCCTCCCTACAGCTTCCCACTACTGCCAATCCCTTTCTTATAATATTATAATTGTTCAAGGTCCACTTATGAGTGAGAACATATGGTACTCTGTTCTTTGTTTCTGTGATAGATCATTGAGCATGATCGACTCTAAATCCATCCAGATTGCTGTGACGTCCATATGTTTGTCCTTTATGACTGCATAATATTCCTTTGTGTATATGTACAACATTTTTAAAAATCCAGTCCAGCTTCAATGGGCAACATGATTGGTTCCATGTTTTTGCTATTGTGAATAGAGCTCCAACAAACATATGCGTTCAGATATCTTTTTTGTAGAATGATTTGCGTTCCTCTGGGTATATTTCCAATAGGGGAATTGCTGGGTCATATGGAAGGTCAATTTATAGTTCTTTCAGAAATTGCCAAACTGTTTTTCACAGAGGTTGTATTAGTTTACACTCCCACCAACAGTGTAGAAGTGTTCCCTTTTCCCTGCATCCTCTTCAGCATCTTTTGTTTTTTGAGTTATTGAAGATCTTATATCAGATTTTTGAAGAAAGACTCAATTTTTCCCTCTTCAGGATATTGTTAGCTATGGGTTTGCCATATATTGACCTTTATTATTTTGAGGTATATTCCTTTTATATCCAGTTTCTTGAGAGTTTTTGTTGTGAAAAAAAATGTTAAATTTTACCAAATGTCTTTTCAACATCTATTGAAATGATTGTATGTTTTTTGTCCTAGATTCTGTTAACATGATGTATCACATTTCTTGATTTGCATTTGTTAAACATCCTTGCATCCCTGGAATGACTCCCACTTGATCGTGATCAATATTTTTAATATGCTGTTGATTTCGGCTTGCTAGTATTTCATTGAGGATATTTGTATCTATTTTGTGTCTATGTTCATCAGGAATATTGGCTTATAGTTTTCTTTCTTTATTTTTCTTTGTCTAGTTTTGATATTAGAGTTATATTGCCTTCACAAAATGTGGAAGTACTTCTTCCCTTTTAATTTTTGGAAAGAATTTGAGAAAAATTGGTATATGTTCTTTTAAAAATGTTTGGTAGAATTCGGCAGTGAAGTTGAAAGTTCCTGGGGTTTTTTTTTTAATGGGAGACCTTTCCCCCCCTACTTATTCAATCACCTTACTCATTACTGGTATGTTTAGATTTTCTTTTTCTTCAGAATTTAATCTCACTAGATTGTATATGCCCAGGGATTCATACTTTCTTTTACACTCTCCAATTAGTTGGTGTATAATTTTTCATTAACATCTTGTATAATCTTTTATAAATCTGTAGTATCAGTTGTAATGTTTATTTTTAAAACTCATTTTTCTTAGTCTAGCTAAAGTTTTGTCAGTGGTACTTATTTTTTACAAAAACCAATCATCATTTTGCTGATCTTTTATATTGTTTATCTAGTCCTTAATTCATTTATTTCTGCTCTGATCTTTATTATTTCATTCATTCTACTAATTTAGGGTATAGTTTGTTATTCTGTTCACTGAGGTTCAATGTTACATGGTTTACTTGGGAATCTTTCTTCTTTTTTAATGTAGGCATTTACTGCTATACATTCTCTTAGAACTGCTTTTGCTGTATTTCATAGGTTTTTGTTTGTATGTTGTATTTCCATTTTCCTTTGTCTCAAGAAATTTTAAAATGTCCCTTTTAATTTCTTCATTGTCCTATTGGTTGTTCAGGAGCATCTTAATTTTTATTCATTTAAAAAATATTTTCAGATTTTTTTCTTGTTATTGATTTCTAATTGTATACCATTTTGGTCAGAAAAGATACTTAATATGATTTCAACTTTTTTAAATTTGTTAAAGTCTTGTTTTGTAGCCTAATATATAATTTATCCTAGAGAATGTCTTCAGTGCAGTTGAGAAGGTTTATTCTTCAACAATTGGATAGAATGTTTTCTAAATGTCTGTTAGGTCTTATGTATTTATTCAAGCAATATTTAATATATGTTAAAGTCAACTTGAATGACACATACAAGCTCATAATAATTTAGATTAAATTTTTGGTTGGAGAGTGGTAGTTAAAGGGGACATGAAATTTATTTGTGATATTTTGTGCTCAATAAATATGATGAAAGTTATGGTTGATAATTCTAAGTGGTGGGGGCTTAAGTGTTTATTTTTATCATCTCAAAGAAAGAATACTAAAGAAATAAAGTAGTATTGTTTGTTAAAATATCAGTTTAAATTAAAATTCATGATAATGGTAATAGCAGCTAACATGTATTAAATGATTATGCACTAGGCACTATGGAAAATGTTTACATATTTTTTATACTGAGTTTTCACAACAATCAAGACTACTAAAGCCAAAGATCATTTTCTGGTACTTCAATTAAATGGAAACGAAACTGTCTTATTGCTTCTTAAAATTACTAATTTAAAAAACGTAATCTTGTGGGGTTTTTTTTTTGAATCAGGGTTTCACTCTGTCATCCAGGTTAGAGGGCAGTGACATGCTGACGGCCACCACAGCCTCAACCTGCTGGGCTCAGGCTATCCTTCTGCTTTAGCCTTTCAAGTAGCTGGAACCACAGTCGCGCACCACCATGCCCAGCTAAATTTTTGATTTATTGTAGAGATGAGGTCTCCCTGTGCTGCCCAGGTTGTTCTCAAACCTGTGGGCTCAGGTAATCCTCTTGCCTCTGCCTCCCAAAGTTCTGGTATTATAGGTGTGAGTCACCCTACCCTGAGTAAAAAATGCAATCTTAGTGCTATGATACATATATATATATATAATATATATATATTTTACTAAGATTTTCTTTGACAAATATGAAATATATTAGCTATAAACAATGTAACAGTTTAAAAATATTCATTAATTGATAAACTCATACATTTTTAAATTCCACATTACCAATTAGTTAATGTAGACTAGCAATGACAGCTAATTTCACTTGTTTAGATATTGGCAAGGCTTTTGACAAGACATTAACATAAATTATTGATAAAAATGTACTGTAACAAGAAATAGCTTTGCTAGAAATTTTCAGAATTTTGGTAGTGAACTTCTGAGTAATGGCTTAAATGGTCTTCAGAGATCATTCTCCACACTTCTGTAGGCTAAATTTGACCTTGAATTTTAGAGGTGTCAGGCAGGCACAATTAAATAATTAAATTATTAAGGCAAATATATATAGTTTAGACTTTGTTTTCTTTCTTTTAAAAATTTCATGCATTCTACCACCTCTAAACTAGACTACCTAAGTATTACCTCTCAAATTGAGGAATTTTTTTCATGCTAACATAGGTCCAAACATTTTTCTAAGTTATGGTTAAACTATAGATTCACTGTCATTTTTCTTTCCTTTTCTTTCTTTTTTTTTTTTTGAGTCTGGGTCTCTCTCTGTCACCCAGGCTGGAGTGCAGTGGCATGATCATGGATCACCGCAGCCTTGACTTCCTGAACTCAGGCCATCCCTCCACTTCAGCCTCCTGAATAACTGGGACTATGTGCTACCACATCTGGCTAACTTTTTTTGATATTTTTGTAGAGACGAGGTCTTGCTATGTTTCCTAGGCTGGTCTTGAACTCTTGAGCTCAAGTAATCCTCCCACTTCAGGTTCCCAAAGTGCTTGGGATTACATGAGCCACTGTGACTGGCCCATTGCCGTTTCAGTTCAACTGTCTGGTATCAAGCTGTAAGTATTGCTAAAATACTGTTCTAACCAGCACTTCTTGAAGGGTATTAATTACCGCTTTGGGATTTATCCTCCCAGTGGCCCTAGTCAAGAAAAGCAAATCACATTCTTCTTTCCACCAAGGCCTTATTTTGTCTAAAATAGAGGGGTTATCCCTTGAAACATTGAATACTCTAATGAGTTACTTATTTCTGGCTAATATCACATCTTTGTATTAGACTTAGAGCTCTCTTTTCTGTAGAAATGGTAATCACAGTTACTTTCAGACTCTGCTTTTCTAATATGATGTAGTAGATTAGAGTATATGGTATAGGTAGCCATTTATTTTGATAATTTAAAAAAGATAAAAACTAGAGATCAAATCATGCACACATCATGAGGACATAGGCTGGGAATAAACAGGGGATACAGACACTCACTGGAAGGACATAGTGAAAGGAGTCCTTTGAATACTACTTAAGCGCTAGGTAAGAATATAAAAAAATATAAGATAAGAATAAAAAAAGTCAGTGATATAGGGATGGGAAAAAGATATCACTTTTCCTTTAATAATACTTGATTTCCAAAACCAAAAAGAATAATTTATCCGTACCTATAAAAGTGACTTTTGTTGTTTTTTTGTTTTTGTTTTTGTTTTTTTGAGTTGGAGTCTCACTCTGTCGCCCAGACTGGAGTACAGTGGTCGCTCCCAGCCACCGCAGCCTCGGCCTGCTGGGGTTCCGGAGATCCTTCCGCCTCAGCCTTCCAAGTAGCTGGAATTACAGGCGTGCGCTACCACGCCCAGCTAATTTTTTGATTTATTGTAGAAATGAGGTCTCATCAAGTTGCCCAGGCAGGTCTCGAACCCGCAGGCTCAGGCAATTCACTCACCTCAGCCTCCCAAGACGCGGGATTACAGGCTGAGCCACCGAGCCTGGCTAAAAGTCACTTCTGATAAAGTCTTTATTTTCTGATCTTCTAATAAGATATTTAAACAACAAAAAAATCCTACCTTTTTAAAACTTGCATCTGATATTTTTTCTCCCCTATCTCACATCTTGTTTTAACCTCTCCACATACAAATGCTAGAGAATGGGTCATTCAATAGCTAAAGATATCTCACAGCTGCCACTTTGTTTTAGTTAATGTATTCAGTTATTGAGGCCAACTGTATAAGGAAGAAGAAAATTATACATGCATCAGAGGAAGTAACCTCAACATTTGGATTCATATTTCTCATGATGTATTATTTCTTGTTTTAGTGAAATTTTAAAATCTCTTGGACAACTTCCACTATCTCTCAAATGGCAGTGACTTCTAAGTAAAGTAATATTCATGATTTGTTATTTGACTATTACTATTTTTTGGTTCAGCCATAACTTTTAAAAATTTTCTTTTAAAAATATTCTGACTGATTATCCTGGATGGTTTCCAAGTTGCAGAAAGTACTGTAAATTAGTGTAATGATGAATTAATAATTATTTACTTTGCAAATTGTGCTAAGAGTTGTAAGGTCTGAATCAGTTTTATAGTCTTGGAGCCAAACTGAATGCTCCTAACTTCTAAAACTTAACCAAACAGTTATTCCTGGCATCTTTTTCAAAAGTTGCTTTTATAGACCACGAACAATTAAAAGACCCTCAAAAGAGGTAAGCAGAGGTGGCTTTACTGTGATTTCTTTCTTCTTGTGCCATAACTTTTTAGGAAATATGAAAGAATGAATTGGGCATGGAAGGAAGGAAGTAGAAGGGATGCAGCAAAGTTGGCACAGGCAAAGAATTCAGAGAGAAAAAGGGATATTTAAATGGTTGGTTACTATGCCTGCCACAATAACTATATAATGAAGGTAGATAGTAATTTTTTCTGTGAAAGACTGAAAACCTAATAGAGAAAAAGAATCATCTTAAGAATTATAAATATTTGTAAAATGTACTTTATTTTTTAACAAAAAAGTAACATCAGATTTACTAGGCACAATATATTAAATGAAAAACAGCCATTTAATGGTTTTATTAAATATTCAGAATTCTCTAAATTGGAGAATAAAACATATAGTAATTATAACTTATGCTCAGAATTTAAACAGTGTCTCAGTTATTGTCCTAGAGAAAAATAAATCAAGTACAAATCTCTTCAGGCACTGTGGCTCAGATTTCTCAGCCTTGTGATACAAATACTTGCTACTCTCAGGACTATGATCAGATTCCTCTCCATTTTCATATCCTCACATTTCTCCTTCCTTCTTTGTTCTTTCACTAAATTTCTATTTCCTTTCCCTAAAATTTTTCTTTTTTCAAATTCATTTATAGTCATCCATCTATTAGGAAGCATTCTATTACTTGTCTTCCCATATTTTCAGCTTTGTTTATATTGTGACTACTCCTAAATCAATGTGCATAAGTCTTTGTGTCTTTTTGTTGCTATCTACATATTTTATTTTTTTAGTTTAGAAGTAAGTTTTTAGCAAAGTATATAAATCAGAAGATAGGTTGTTTTGCATGTTATCACTCATATGTGGGAGCTATACAAGTTGATCTCATAGAAATAAAGAGAGTTGGGGTTACTAAAACTTGAGAAAGGTAGAAGGGAGGGGGATACAGAAAGGGTTTGGTTAATGAGTACCAAATTATAGTTAGATGGGGAGAATAAACTCTAATTTTCTATAGCAAAGTAGGGAGACTATAGTTGACAACAATTTATTGTATATTTCAAAATAGCTAAGAGAGAGGAATTTGTACTCAACACAAAGAAATAATAAAAGTTTGAGGTAATGAACATTCATAATGCCCTGATTTGATCACTACAAATTGTATACATGTATTGAAACCACATATATATCCCTTAAATAAGTATAATTATTATATATCAATTTAAAATTAAAACTAAAATTTAGAAAGAAGATGATGTTCTTTCTATAAGTATAAAATTGAAGCTATTTATCACCCTGTGTAAACATTTAAAAATTACTACTAATTCCATAGTCTTCATTATGTCTTTTCATCTATATGTAAGATTATTAAGGTTGCAATTATTATGCTTTCTATAATAACTTAAATGGAAATAACATGAAAATGATGATAAGAAAACTAAAGTTACTTATTTGTTAATGAAAATTGTTTGTTTAATGAAAATTGACTTCTCTAGCTAGGTTAGGAATTACTTTCTGTTGCCATTTACATAGGCTAACCTAAAATGAATGAGAAGAGCTTGATAGTTAATAAGTTAATTTTTTTATAATAAGGTAAATATCTGGATAAAATTTAAAAATATTTTGTATTTACTTTTTATAACTTCTTATTATGCTAAAATTTCAAGTTTACAGAAGAGTTGCATAAGGTAGTACAAAGAACTACCTTTACCCTTAAGTCACATTAAGCATTAGTTTATATTTTTCTCTGAAAAATAGTCCTATCATCTTTGTGTCTACCTTTCTGTATATTCATCCATCTACTATTTATCTTTTTTTATGGATCATTTGAGAGTAAGTTGCTCCTTTATCTCGGAATATGTCAGTATGTCTTGTCTAAGAAAAAGGATGTTATTTTATTTAACCTCTGTACAGTTACCAAATCAGCAAATTTAACATAGACACATTATTATTATCTCATCCATAGTCCATATGCAGATTTATCCAATTGTCTCAATAATTTTGCTAGTGTCTATTCCTTTCAAGTCCAGGATCACACATTTAGATATCATGTCTCATTAATTCCTTTATCTGCCAACGACCACAGAATATACATTCTACTCATTACCACATGGAACGTACTCTAAGATCGACCACATACTTGGCCATAAATCAAGCATAAACAAATTCCATAAAATTGAAATACTGCCATGCACCTTCTTAGACCACAGTGGAATAAAAATAAATATCAACAACAACAGAGTTCCCCCCAAGCCCACAAAGACATGGACACTAAACACC
>CAUYQG010285627.1:0-11836 GCA_963574415.1 Tarsius wallacei | reverse complement strand
TCCTGTATTTTTGTTTCCAGGTCTGAGACGAATGCTTCTGGTAATTTAATGGGTATTGCATTAAATCTGTAGATTACCTTTGGTAGGATGGACATCTTAACAATGTTGATTCTTCCAATCCATGAGCATGGAATATTTTTCTATTCGTTTGTATCATCTTTGAGTTCTTTGAGCAGTGTTTTATAGTTTTCATTGTAAAGGTCTTTCACGTTTCTGGTTAGGGATATGCCGAGGTATTTCATTTTTTGTGTGGCTGTTGTGAATGGGATTGTGCTTTTTATTTGTGTTTCTGTTTGTTTATTGCTGGTATATAGGAATGCAACTGACTTTTACACATTTATTTTATACCCTGAGACTTTGCCAAAGTCTTTTATTAGTGCAAGGCAGTCTTTGACAAATTCCCTTGGGTTTTTGAGGTATAGAATCATGTTGTCTGCAAAGAGGGATAACTTAACTTCTTAGTTTCCTATCTGGATAACCCTGATTTCCTTCTCTTGTCTGATTGCTCTAGCTGGGACTTCCAATACTTTGTTGAACAGGAGGAGTGAGAGTGGGCATCCTTGTCTTGTTCTAGCTTTCAGGAGAAATGGTTCCAATTTCTGTCTGTTTAGCAGTATGTTGACTGTTAAATTTTGAATTTTAATAATTGTTTTTATTTTAGCTTTGAAATGTGTATCATATTCTTTCCCATAGCAGTCTATTCTCTTATTAGAGATGCTTTATTCTTTCAGATTTTAAAAAAATTATCTGATGAACCATTTTTGTTTATTCTAGAGCCAGTTCTGAATGTTTGTTCAGGTAGCTCTTACTCACTCATTCACAGTTCTTACCATAATTACTTAATTACCTGATAATTACCTGTTTTATTTATTTACTCTGGACATGAAGTTTCTCTAGATCTTCAAAGTATCTATCTCCTGCATGTTTTGGTGAGAGGTTACATTTCTGTTCCTATTTGTTTGTCAATTCAATCTCTTCTAACTTATGTGTCACAAGTTCTTGTCCTTTCTTGGCACCTTCTCCACTGTTATGAAATATTTAAAAATTATATTTTGCAAAATTTAAAAAAATTTCAGTGGGTGGGAATGGATATACCTATACTTTGCCTACAATCTCAATCTACTCTCATAGATTTTCTGATGTGGTTCTGATCATCATAGATAATACCACATAACTGAAAAAAGTCAATTCATCTTTTTCTACATAGCCTGTTTGGTTTTTCAAAATGATACTACAGCAACTGAATTTTCAATATTTTTAATACCTTTTAGGCCAAGGTTCACTCTTTATTTTCTTCATTCAACAATATTATTATAGAAGAAAGCAAAAACAATTCAGAAGGATCAGTATTGTCCCAGGATTTAAAATTTGATGATGAAGTTATCAAAATGGAGCCTAGAATCAAGTCCCGACCAAAACTTGTTAGTTTGGATGATAAAACAATACTTTCCCTTGCCAAGACTAGCCTTTACAGTCATATTGTGGTAAGTATGAGGAATAAAACTTTTGGACAAGAATCTTGAATTTGGATCAGAATCTACCATATGAAGTCTAAAGATATTAAACTACCTATCTGATCATGCCAAGTATCATGCTATCTAATTTATGAGTGCCCAGCCCTTTTTTCTACATGGACTAGTCAGTGCTCTCCAGTAGTAATATCATGCAAACCACATATGTAATTTTAAGTTTTCTAGTGGCTATATTGTAAAAACAAAGGAGGTAAAATTAACTTTAATAATACATTTTATTTAACCCAATTGTCTTTGTCTGTTTTTTGTTGCTGTAGCTGAATACCAGAGACTAGATTATATATATAAAACTTTATTTATCTCATGGTCCCAAAGGCTGAGAGGTCCAAGAACATGGCACCAGCATCGGGTGAGGGCCTTCTTGCTGTGTCATACAATGTTGGAGGGCATCATATGGCAAGAGCGCAGGAGCAAGAGAGCCAGAGAGAGCTCATTTTATAACAAATTCACTCCAAAGATAACAGATCACTCTTGTGATGGTGACATTAATCCATTTATGAGGGGAGAGGGATTAAGCTTCCAACACACGAACTTTTGAGAGACATATTCAAACTATAGCACCAAATGTATATAAAATACTGTCATGTTAACATGATAGAATATGAATTTTCATTAAAAGAGATTATTTCGTACTAAGTCTTTGAATTCTGGAAAATACTTTACAATCTTAGCACATCTCAATTAAGACTAGCCACATTTCAAGTGCTCAATAGCCACTTGAGGTAGACTTCCAGTTAGCAGGAATTTTATTCCTGAAAAACCAATAAACTCTTTTTAAATGATTGAGATAAAAACACATAAGTTTCAAATCAGTTTCTAGATTAATTAACATAGAATATGAAAACTTTATAGTTACAAAATTAGTCAACAGAATTTGAGTTGCTTATTGAAGCAACTTACTTTGTGCTGAAGCAATTCTTTTGAGATATTAAGCCTACTTCCATATCTGACTTTCAGATCCATTCATTTTAGATCTGCTGCTACCACTCTATCCAAACTACCATAATCTATGACCTAGACTACAACCCCAGCCTTCTGACTAGGCTCTCTAACACTTCCATTGCAATATTGCACAATTTCAGAAGGCAGCATTCATATTGTATCCTGTTAATAAATACCATTTGGATGGTATTTATTATATAACTAACTAGAACTCAATACAAGGTAGGGAGGGGGAGTTACAGGTAGGGTGCCTCCTAGGGCTGTGCAACAGAAAGCCTGTTCTGTTTCAATAATTGTGCTGTATAGTGATTACAGGAGGCATCTTCTGGTTGACAGTACTGAGAAATTATTTCTGCACTGTGATATCAAGATTTAATATTCGAGTAACACATTTTTATGGTAAAGCTTTAGTGAGGAGATGTTTAAAAAATAATGTGTTCTGATCGAATTGACCATCCACACAATATGTATTGCTTTAAATTTAAAGGGATTAAATAAAAGTAAAAAGCCAGCACTAGAAAGTAGGTCTTTTGAGTATCTTTTTTGTAAAATTAAAGTCAAAAAGGAGGAGAATAAGACTTCACAATACCTTGACCTGCTTGTGACCCCTATCTGACTTAGCATTAATTTGCTCATGTCGCCGGGCTCGGTGTCTCGGCCTGTAATCCCGTGCTTTGGGAGGCTGAGATGAGTGAATTGCCTGAGCCCGCGGGTTTGAGACCCGCCTGGGCAACTTGGCGAGACCTCATCTCTACGATAAATCAAAAAATTAGCCGAGCATGGTAGTGCTTGCCTGTAGTCCCAGCTACTTGGAAGGCTGAGGTGGAAGGATCGCCAGACCCCAGCAGGTCAAGGCTGCGGTGGCCGGGAGTGTGCCACTGCACTCCTGTCTGGGCGTCAGAGTGAGACTCCAACTCAAAAAAAAAAAAAAAATTTTGCTCATACCCCTAACATATGAATAGAGAGGATTTTTCACCTTAAATTTACCTAAGCTATTTAAAAGCCAGCAAACTTTCTAGGATTTCTAGTAAGAATGCTAGATATTATGACAAGAATATTTAGACATCACAGCCTCTGTTCTCCTTCCTTTGTGTTGTTACTATGAGAGAAATACATTCCTCTTATTTTCTTTTAAGTCTTTCCCACTAAATTATTGTAAGAAATCTATAAAAATAAATAAATATATATAAATAAAATAGAAATAAAGCCCCTTGGGATATGTAATATATAATTTTATGTTCTCTTATATCACAATTAAATACTAAAATTTAGAGCTTTTGCATTGCTTTATTCACCTAGAATTTATTGAGAATTTTCCATGTCTTAGTGAATGAGGTAAGTATTGAGGGTTCAGAATGAACAGATTATTTTCCCTGCCTTAAGAACATCAGTTTAGTGGAGGAGATAGATATGTAGACAAATGTAGGAAGCTTAGAGTTGCTGGGAGAGCTTTATAAAGAAAGGTGAGTTTTGAGTGAATTTTTGAAGGATATGAGAATTTTAGTTTACATCTTCTAGACAGAAAAAAATTATCTGTAGGCACATGGTTTTGAAAGATCTAGTGTCTTCAGGGAACATTGAGAAATTTGGTATGACTGGGATATAGGGTTACGATGGTGGAAAGCAAAGGTGTAGATTGGAATTCAAGGAAGAGATGCATGAAGCTGTGGCTGGAAGAGTAGGAGGTTGTAGACAAATAGAATGGATTTCAGAAGGCAAACTTAAAAGTTTAGATTCTTTAAGGAATAGACTTTGTTTCTAAAGACCCTATGTTTGACAACTTGTGAGTGGATTTAACTAAAGTCAGACTGGTATATACAAATCCAGTAGAAAACTATTGCAGTAGTCCAAAGGAGAAATAATAGTTTGTATTACAGCACTGATAGTGGTGATGTAATGGTACAGCTGGTTTGAGAAACATTTCTATAATCAAACGTATAAGGAAAAGAGAGGAAGAGGGTCATAAACAACATAAGCAATATGTTAGATAGATAGTAAGTCTTAAACATAAAGGGGAAATGATTAATTCATTTGTGGATGTATTATAAGGTATCTGTAGAATCTATCATGGATGATACCCACATGTGGCTTGTAAAATAGCTAGTCTGCATAATTTGGCCCTTTTAAACAAATTTAGCTAATTTTGACAGCTATTAGACATTCAATTTTTTCTCCTTTTCAGGAATTTAGTTATGGCCACAGCATAAAGTATAAGAAGTTAGTGCTGAGTGAAGAGGACTAGGATATAGATACCTGATTTTATCATGATAATACTCATTTGTTGTGAATACTGTAGTTAATTGCATTAATATATTTTCTTGTTCCATTGTTTATTTTGCAAGCTACACTTAACTATACAATCACTCACAATGGTGTGATTTAAAGACAGAAAACTATGTAGGCATCAGAATCTCCCCTGAATATATATATGTAATAATGCTAGCTTTTATATAGGCCAGGATGAAATGATCAGGGAAAGTCTGGGCCAAATTCTGATATAGACCTTGTCTTAGACAATCTCCCTTCCTCTAATTTTCTGTCCTCCTACTTCAGCACCCTTGGCCTTCGTCCTTGGTCCAGTGCCCTCATAGGTCTTTCTACAGTCATAATGTATTCTTGCCATCTTCTCCTGTGAGATATCCTATCTGATTCTCCAAATATTTAGGGCTTATATTGTCCACTTATTGGCCTGAGAAATAGATCTGCCCTATTAAATATCTTAACATATATTTAACTATTTTCTAAAAAGAATTTCATGCCAATTACTGATAAACTTAGACCAGGTGGGAAATCATTTTATTCAAAAACCAGGCCTAGTGATACTAGCACAAACTATTTTTACCTTTTTTTTTTTTTGAGTTGGAGTCTCACTGTCGCCCAGACTGGAGTGCAGTGGCCACTCCCGGCCACTGCAGCCTGGACCTGCTGGGCTCCGGCATTCCTTCCGCCTCAGCCTTCCAAGTAGCTGGAACTACAGGCATGCTACCACGCCCGGCTAATGTTTGATTTATTGTAGAGGTGAGGTCTCGCCAAGTTGCCCAGGCGGGTCTCAAACCCGCGGGCTCAGGCAATCCACTCATCTCAGCCTCCCAAAACGCGGGATTAGAGGCTGAGCCACCGAGCCCGGCTTATTTTTACCTTTTAACATCATAAATTAGACTATTTTTTCTTACTGGCACCCTCTTGATGTTATTTATAATAACTGCATTCTTATTTTGCATTTTATTGGCTCAAGTAATTGTTCTAAACATTTTAGATATCATACATCAGTATAATGTCTAATGTAATGTTTTATTTTTTAATTTATGTGTTATTTTACTTCAGAGTCTGAATCTACATGGAAACAGCTTGAGTAAATTGAGAGATCTCTCCAAGTTAACGGGACTTCGAAAACTGAATATTAGCTTTAATGAATTTACTTGTTTAGATGATGTATACCACTTGGTAAGAACTGTGCTTTTGAAATCTAAAAAAGTCAAACTCATAGAAACAGGAAATAGAAGAGTGGTTGTCAGAACCTAGGGAATAGGAGAACTGGGAGATGTTGGTCAAAGGGTGCAAACTTTCAGTTGTAAAATAAACAAGTTCTGGGTATCAAATTTACAGCAAGAGTGGTAATGAAACTGTTAATAGATTTGACTGTGGTAATCATTACAAATATACATATATCAAATCATGTTGTACACCTCGAATATATTCAAACTTAATCTGCCAGTTTAATATTTTAAAAAATTTTTGGTGCAGCAAAAAAACAAAAAAAACAAAAAAAGCACCACACATAAAGTCAAAGGACAAATGATACATTGGAATAAATATTTGAAGAAAATAACTATCCTTTTGAAAATATTTAAGTAAAATGAAATAATTAATTAATGGATACATTATCTTTATAATTATGCTTCATATATAACATATGCAAGATTGTATAATCCAAATCAGGAATAAAGCTTACATACACTATATTATGTTACTTTCTGTAAAACAGGTTTTAGATTTAGCTTTTGTTTGCAAACCAAATATACACCTGTGATTGTATCTGACTTTTAGCTACTTTAAAATAAATATACTAAAATAAACTACTCAGACTTGCTTTAAAAATGGTAAGTGTCCTTTACATTTTCTTCTGCTCTTGCTTGCCCACTCTTCTTTTTTTTTTCTTTTTCATGAGTCCCTATTTCTTCTTCATTTTCTAGTTGACCACTTCACATCTAAGACAGTCAGTTCTTCCCATCTGCCTCACCCAGGTTGATGCTTCTCTTTCTCTCTGCTTTGTCCTTTTTATTTGAATGTCTCATGCAGAGATCTTGTTTGACTTGTGTTTATCTCCTCATATGTCATAGGGACAATACAGTAGTGCACATGCACACAATAGGCATGGATCTTGTCTGACTTTTGTTGTTCTTGTTACATTTTATATAATAGAAATAATCATATAGACTTCAGAATTTTAACCTAGGATCCCCTGTTTACATGGGTCCCAGGTCAACTACATACCTTTTCAGAATATTTCTTCATTCTCAACTCTTATTCTCTGCTCTGCTCTACCTCTTCCATTGTAGTAGAAGCTGTTTCTTTTGGTTATTGCCTTGGGTTTTACTAGTAAAACCTCTTCCTTGTTTCTTTTGGTAGGCCCAAACCCTTGTAAGTAAATAGAATTCCTGATAGTCTGGATTCAGTATGCAGTTGAAGAAAAAAGGTAGTTTAAAAGAGGTCCCAGGTCTGTATGTAAATTGTGGACATTTTTTAACTTAATTTTTTTCTAATTATTTGCTAGCAGTTCCAAAGGTTATGACAGTCATTATAATTTTGCTTAGGCACAAATTTAAATAGTAAACTCTAAGTTATACAACACACTTGTAGTGAATGAGCTTAGCTAGTCACTCAGCATTTATTTTGTAATGTGGCTTTGTTCTCTTTTAATATAAAAATTACTCTCATTATCACAGCCTCAGCATATTTGCTGGGTGAATATTACTACCGTCATTTTACAGATAAGGAAACTGGGTAAATTTTATACTCAAGTGGTATTTTCAAATTTTACAACTAGCACAGGTGACTAGATAAAGACCTTTCAAATGTCAAGTATCTGTTGTGTGTCTCTAAAAATGACTATATGCATGTTAGAGATAGCCAGAAAGAGGAGATACTCTACATAAAGTAAATGTGTATTTTAATCATTTTATTGTAAAATAAAACAAAGATACAGAACACTACATACTACAAACATATAGCTTAGTATATCAATGTAAGGTAAACTTGCTTGTAACAGCGCCAAGATCAAGAAATAGAACTTTACCACATAAGACCCCTTCTAAATGTGCCCCATTCCTTCCTCTCTCCATAGGAAATCATTATTCCTGCCAGGGGAGGCAGGGCACACCTCATCAGCAAAGGTACATGCATAATGAACATTTATATACCTAACCCTGAATTGTACCCCACATCTTTGAAACAAAAAGAAAATAAATTATTATTCTGATCTCTACAGTAATCTTCTCCTTGGATTATTTTCCTTACAGTTCTGTCACCCAAGTGTGCATCTCTAGCACGACAGTTTGGTTTTGCCATTTAAAAAAATGTACTGTATTTTTGTTGTTATTTGAAATAGCTGATTATTATTACAGAGAAAGTTTACATGTATTTAAAAAACAGAAAATGTAGGCCAACAACAACAAAACATGTTTATACCACTCAGAGATCACCATTAATTAACACCTTTGTACTGTGTCTTTTAAGTCTCTTCATTTACAAATTTTTCAGCCATTTCCCATAGTTTATCTCTAGAAATACTTGAGTCTTTTGGCCCAAAGACTTTCCCACAGCCTGGCCCTGCTGATTTTCTTACTTAAGATACAACCTTACATGCCTTCCATCTTCCATATTTCCTGCAAATTAGTAAGTGGATCCAGAGATTACATCAGACCCAGGTTTTGTTCCTCTGGCAAGACTAACATTTGACAAGACTGCAGGAAACACACAATATATGGTTTCATTTTTATGATGCCAGAAGAATTATTAATGCCCATATTCTTAATTCATTGGAGATTACAAAATGTGATATTCTGCTAATTTTTTTCATTTATTAGTTGGAATACTTTTAGAAAGAGGCGTTTCTCCTTATCTATTATTTCATTACCCAGTGGCAACATTCATTTAGAAAGTACAGAATAGATGCTCGATTATCTTTATCTACCAATTTTTAAAATAATGAATTGGTTCTCTATCATTTCCTAAAGGTGATCAATTCTTTTGTTTTAATATCATTATGAATGCAGAGATTTACACATATTTGATTACATGCACTACACTGCAATTATTAGTATGGTTGAAGCTCAAATTGTCTCATCCTTAGCGGAATCATATTCAAGTTAGCTCCTTTTGTAATGACTCTAGTGGTCTTTGATAGCTTCTTTGACAAACTATTTCATACATGTCTTATATATTTTCTGTTGCAGACATGAGATCAGCCACTTCTTCAAGGAACCATGTTTTCATTTAGAGAGAAGTGGTATTTCAGGACCACAATCCAGATCCGGATTGGTTATCATTTCTAGGTCTTTTTACTAGACAGACCTTGCGTGTGTGTGTGTGTGTGTGTGTGTGTGTGTGTGTGTGTGTTTATAACTATAAATAACTTCATGAATTTATTTTGATACTTTCTATTCAGATTCAAGACTACAAAGCTTTTAACATTTTATTTACATCTATACCATTTTTCTCAAACCAAGAATCTTGACTCTACAAGATGTTAGAATTAGAATATAAAAACTTATTTTATCACCTGTTGTACACACAGAGTCTCAAAATGACAGTACTTATACTCTCACCAATATTACTTACTGGAAAGATTTTTTTTAACTTTGTGTATGTTCTTCCCCATTTAAAAAATAATTAAAATAATCATATTGCGTCTACATTGTCACAGCATTGAGCCTTATATGCTGTATACCCTCCCTTTTTTTTTTTGAGTTGGAGTCTCACTCTGTCGCCCAGACGGGAGCAGCCACTGCAGCCTCGACCTGCTGGGCTCTGGTGATCCTTCGGCCTCAGCATTCCAATAGCTGTGTAGTACTCCATCATGTATATGTACCACATTTTCTTTATTCAATCCACTTTTGATGGGCAGTGGGGTTGGTCCATGTTTTTGCTATTGTGAATTACAGGCACGTGCTACCACGCCCGGCTGATTTTTTTATTTATTGTAGAGATGAGGTCTCGTCAAGTTACCCAGGCGGGTCTCGAACCCGCGGGCTCAGGCAATCCACTCACCTCAGCCTCCCAAAGCTCAGGATTACAGGCTGAGCCACTGAGCCCGGTTTGCACACTCTCCCTTTTAATTAGTCATGTTTATTTAATTCTCATCACCAGTCCTTATGTTGACATCTATAAATATTTTGATTGAAATATGTTTTATTATATTTTTTTAGAAAAGGCTTATGTTAACAGTGTTCCTTCAGTTATTGCATGTTAATAACAGTTTGGCTATGTCCTTTATACTTGAAAGGCAGTTTTGCTAGATACAAAATCATTGGCTCACAATTTTCTTTTTAAAAGCATCTTACATGTTACTTTATTTTCTTCTGTCACAGAGTGTTGCTGTAGAAAAGTCTAATGATGTGTAATTTTTTTTTTACCCCTTATAAGTCACTAGCTTTTTTTCTTCTAGGTGGCCAAATAACTTTTTTTGGTTTTCTTTGAAGTCTAAAATTGTACTAGAATTTGTCTTGGTATTCGTTGTTATGGGTTGGTATTTCAGATTCACAATATGATCTTCTAAAGTGTAGTTTGAAATCATTTTTTTCTTGTAGGAAAGTTGATTTGAGTAGCAAGTTTTTAGCAATTTTTTTGTTTCCCTGCTTTTGTTTTCTTCTACAAGGACTCCCATTATCCATATGTAGAATCTTTTTTTTAATCTCTCTTTGATATTTGTGCCTTTCTCTTGAATCTTTTTTCTCTTCATTTATTTCTCATTTTTTGTTGTTTTGTCCATCTTGTATTTCTCTTAAAGCATTATTTTTATGCTTATCCACTCTTTTTAATATTTTTTCCTCCTTACTAATCAAAAGCAAACTTGAGTAAGTTTATTCCCTCTTGTGTTTGACTAATTTAGCCTTTGTTTCTTCTTTTTTATTTCAAAGATGTGGGGAACAATTCAGGAGTAGGTACATAAGTGATCTTCATACAGGTAAAGTTTGGGCCTTCCTTTGGTCTCCACTTCACCTGGTTTTAGATCAGATACCCTTACTGATGTTATGTGCCCCCTCTCCCTTCCCTGGCAGTGTCCCTCTACTGCCAATCCCTTTCTTATAGTATTATGATAAATGTTCAGGGTCAACTTATGAGTGAGTACATGTGGTACTCAGATCTTTGTTTCTGTGATAGATCATTGAATATTATAGACTCTAAATCCATTCAAGTTACTGTGAAGTACATAATTTTGTCCTTCATTATGGCTGCAGAATATTTCATCATGTATATATAACACTTTTTTTATCCAGTCCACTTTTGATGGGTAGCATAGATGTTTCCATATTTTTGCTATTGTGAATAATGCTGCAATAAATATACATGTGCACATATCTTTTTTATAGAGTGATTTGAGTTCCTCCAGGTATATTCCCAGAAGGTGGTATGGAAGGTTGATTCTATTTATTTATTTATTTAAAAGATGTGGGTTACAATTCAGGATTAGGTATACAAGTGGTTGTCATACAGGTAAAATTTGGGCCTCCCTTTGGTCCCACTTCACCCGTTTGATCAAGTACCCTTATTGATGTTGTGTCCCCCCCAGAAGGTCGATTTTTAGATCTTTTAGGAATTGCCACACTGTTTTCCACAGAGGTTGTACTAATTTACATTTCCACCAACAGTGTAGAAGTGATCCCTTTTCCCCACATCCTCTCCAGCATCTGTTGTTTTTTGAGTTATTGATGATGGCAATCATGACTGGAGTTAGGTGGTATCTCAAGGTGGTTTTGATTAGTATTTCTTTGATGATTAGTGAGGCTGAGGATTTTTTTCATGTATCTGTTGGCTGCTCATATGTCTTCTTCTGAGAAGTGTCTGTTCATATCTTTTGCCCACTTTTTAATAGGGTTGTCTGTTTTTTTTTTTTTTCCTTTCAGCACATTTGAGTTCCTTGTAGATCTTAGATGTCAGCACTTTGTCAGATGTACAGTTGGCAAATGTTTTTTCCCATTCTGTGGACTGTCTCCCCGCTGTCTTGATGGTTTCTTTTGCTTTGCAGAAGCTTTTCAGTTTGATGAGGTCCCACTTGTCTATCTTATCTGTTATGGCATGGGAATCTGGGGTTTTGATCAGGAAATAATTTTATGAATTATTTTATTATTTTATTTCAGTGT
>CAUYQG010285616.1:0-25643 GCA_963574415.1 Tarsius wallacei | reverse complement strand
AGTGACTCAGCCTTGGAATCCCGTGCTTTGGGAGGCTGAGGTGAGTGGATTGCCTGAGCCCGTGGGTTCGAGACCCACCTGGGCAACTTGGTGAGACCTCATCTCTACAATAAATCAAAAAATCAGCCGGGCATGGTAGCATGTGCCTGTAATTGCAGCTACTCGGGAGGCTGAGGCGGAAGGATCGCCGGAGCCCAGCAGGTTGAGGCTGCGGTGGCCGGGAGCGGCCACTGCACTCCAGTCTGGGCGACTGAGACTCCAACTCAAAAAAAAAAAAAAAAAAAGAAACAAGGCCACCAAAGTAAGAAAGGCAATCACACATTTTATGAAATATTTCAGTCCATATTTTAAATGCCAGGACTACCACATATAACACTGTTTTTCTGCTTTGTAACTTCTCATTAACTCCCCTGATTAATGTTTATTGAACTCCCGAAAAGAGCATGATGCTATACCTGACACTGAATTTAATCATTTCTTCAAACTGTTGAATCAGCACTGTTGGATAAAACATGAGTACTACACATACATGCACTCACACACACACAATGTTTTCAGCCAAGCTAATTCATTCCATCCTCCTTTTCACTGCTTTTGTCTTTAAAAGGCAAGGAGTCAGACCCTGTCTTTGTTCCATCTCACTTCATGAAATGCTACGTTAGCACTGCTGATGTCATTCTTGCTTTTTCTGTCTACTTTTTATTTCACTGACTTTACTTAGAAATCATAAATGCTTTATTTTCCTATAAAGAAGTTGGTTGATTCTACTTTTCTGTTGTTTCAAAACAAAAACTGACAATTATGTAATATTTTATACAAGTACTTTATTTATAAGAGAATTTTCATCTAATGTTTTTCCATTCTGAGGACATACTATTTCTCATTAATTATTTTTCTTTGCTGCATTTTTTCCCCATAAAACAAACTTTTTGGAGTTAAGACCTTTCTAAATCCTTTACAGAAATTCAAGTGGGAAACTGCTTTAAAAGTTAGATCACAACATCTGGCACGTGTCTTTATTTTAGTGGTCTGCACAAATTTGATCATCCCTCCTTCTGCTAGATACTTGACATTCACATTAATCATGTTTTAAAAAGCAACATAATATAATCTGCAACCATTTCTTGCTAAGGTAATCTGAAAGTATTCTATTCACACCACAATAAGAGAGTTGTAAACCCAGGGTGCTAGAACTGTTGTGCTCATTGGTTGACTTTACTTGTTGACCTGCTCTGAATGGGGCACATCCTCTTTTAACATACTAACACGAGGAAATGTTGCTTCTTGCCAGTTCTCTAATATAAGATAGATAAGGTAAAAGACAACTAGTTATAAAATAAATTATTTGCAAATATCCAAATCAAAGACAATCTCGTCCACATGCAAGTTTTATAGATGGTGGTTATGTTAACAAATGACTTTGCTGTCAATCACAATGAAATTTTCACCTGGGATTAGGGTTTTTAACTATGCAAAGACTGGCTTATTTGGAATTTCAAAAAACAAAAAAAATGGCATAATAGATCATGTAATATATTGAACAGAGTTTAGCAAACTGTTCAATATATTAAATTATTTATTTTTAACATAGTAGTTCTCCTTTGGTCTTTTGCTCTTTCTTGTGAATCAAACTGCATTTTATTTTTTTTATTAGATTAGACACTGCTTCAGAGGGGATCTTGCATTATTGGTTATTAGAAAAATGTTTATAGTGAAATCTCTGATGGATAATAAGAAAAGAATCAGGACCCTTGAGTATCTGAAGTAATTTCAGGAATATTGTAAGCAAAAATAAAAAATTAAAATTAAAATTAAAAAAGCTAAAAAATCACCAAATTACATATTTTCTTGTCAATATTATTTCCTGATTGTCACATAGTGTGGGTTATTGTGGAAGAACTGAAATGAGGGGAGGTGACTGAAGAAAATAGAATAAAACATTTAAAATCTATAAAAATTGATACAATTTTCCCCGATATTTTCCTGTTTGTGGTAAACTTTGAGTCAGTCACAATCTGCTTCTTTGATAACTCTCAGAGCTAGGAATTCAGTGAAAGTTACCAAGATTGCAGAACTAGACTAGTTTTTCTTCTCAAATTTACTCTTGGGTCCTAAATTGCCACAACTACGATATCAAGAGTCTTGGTAACATCAACCCTCCTAATTAAGGATTTCAGGAATTGGTTTTGCTTCAGATAGGCAGGAACACAATATCAGCTCTAATCTTGGTTTGACTTTTACATCTTTTTCTCAGATTTTGTTTTTGGTTTTCATTGCATGAGAAGACTCACTCAATTCTGTCTTTGTTAATTTAAATCCAAATTTGAATGCACAGCTCAGGCTCCCAGTACTCTGCTTCTGCTTCTATCACTTTCAATTCTGAACAATTTCTACTTTACATTTCCTCTTGCTACCTTCACTGCAGGGCTTTTTAATGACAAGGTTTTTTGTTTTCTGTTTTGTTCCTCCTTGTTCCTCAGAGCTCTCAGATCCCCTTGACTTGTCTTTGAACCAAGGGGAAAAAAACTTAAATAACACATCCTTAAGGTACATTGCTTTATATATAAAGAATAATTACAACAAAAGAAAGTTTTGTTCCAAGACCAGTAGTTGCTTCAGCCTGACCATGTTTATGGTTCACTCTGATACTTTCAGTGACTTTTGAAACTTGGGCACAGTAACCCATGTTGCTTCTGCCTACTCCGATTTGCTTGATGGAAAAATTTTTGAAATTGAAATTTTGAATGAAACACACATTTGGAATAACTCAAAGCATGCAATTCCCTTGGGAAACTGAAGAGAACAACCTTATTAGCCTTTGCTATTTCACATTGAAAGACAATCTCTACTCCTCTTTCCACTAGTGGCCTGTAGAGTAGATGTTTCAGCACCTAAAATGCAAAAGGTGCCACTCATCCTCACACTGTTGATGAACCGGTAGAAAAATATTCTTCAACATTTAAAGTTCATTAATGGTTTTAGTACTTTCTCACTGTATTTGTGGTTTATACCATAGGTGCTACAGAATTCTGAATCCATTCATTTCCATAAATAAGCCATTTTCTTTCTTTTATCTTCTAATGACCTTTCTCTTGGTCTTTAATTATAGCTTATGGCACAGATCTGTAAAAGCAATTATGAGACAACACATGTTTGGCAGCCTTGTCATTATCTTTTGAGTTAAGAAAGGTCAGACTCTCTCAGTACTTTGAATGGAACTCTCCAAAGAAAAGCCAGGTGTTTTATGCATGGGCACTGGGGATTCCCATGGAGGAACTCTGTCTTTTGAGACAGAAAGGCACACACTTCAAAAGACAGTCAGTAAAGTTCTCCCGCTTCTCTCAGTTGAAGCAGCTCTGTTACATTCAGGTGAGAAAAGAAAAATGCCTGTGATTGTATGTGTGTGTGTGTGTGTGTGTGTGTGTGTGTGTGTGTGGTGTGTGTGTGTGCATATATATGTATATATATATTAATAGATATTAAAAAGAATGAACAAATGAATGGACATTAGCCTCTTTATAAAATAAGGCTCTTCTCCTAAGAAAGTAAAATATTTGAACTGATCGGAGTCAGAGTTGTTTACACAATGTGGTGACTCTACTGCTCTCTCTCTCTTCTAGTCTCCACAAGGGAAAAGAGAACGGCAGGTATTCATGGTGATTAATTACACACACTTGCCTCCCCAGAGTCATATCATAGTGATAGATGTCTGCACAGTGCTGAAGTCCTCTAATTAGGGCTGACTGAGTAAGGTAGATTAAAATTCTAAACATTAGACTTTGGGGAAAAACTCCAGCCCCCATTCAATTTTCATTAGTTTAGAGTCCCTTCATAGATTCAGAGTCATCTGAGAATTATTCATGGGTTCTCTGAGAAATTTAGCTACATCCCAGGAATGCTGAAATTTGACAATGATTTTAAATCCTTAAGCAAACCGCATTGTTTCAGTGGCATCTTCTGTGTAGAGGCAATGTCTTCATAAAATTAATTAAGATAATTGAGAGAAAACAAATAGAATGTTTTCTAAATGATGGCATTTATTTTGTTTGCTTCTTAGTTTTAAAGTCTTATCCCAGTTTCTGCTTAGTTACAGATTCACACCTTGCTTGAGTTTTTCTTACTCTACTCATAAAGCAAACTTTTTATTTATTGAAGATGTCAGGACTAAATGCATTTATTTGGTGGAGAAAAATAACCCAAGTAAATTTTCATTTTATCTGCATTTAGTTTCCAATTTTTTTAGAAAGTTTTATTTTAGTATGTAATTATACATAAATTGAAGAAAACAATGCAATTGCAATACTTAGTAAAAATAAAATTAAATGATTAAAACTATGTTGTCAGTTCACTGAGGATTATTGTAAGAAACCTATACATTTAGTGCAGTAAATAGATTTGGTAAATTTCTTCAAAATCCAGTCATTTGGTCTTAACACTGATTTGTATTTCAACAAAGTCATGGCACTCAATGCAGTTTCTGGTGATCAGCTTCTATGTTCAGCTGTTTTGTCTCACCCTTGATTGCAAGAGGGCAAGGCTGCTTAAATAAATGCACTGAGACTGAATGGAAGGGCCTGGGTGGAGAGAAAGTATGAGCAGAGAGTTCTTAATCTATAATCTGCTCCCACCTCTAAAAATTCCCTCTGGCAGAACTCTTCCTTGACACTGCTCTGCCTCGGAAATGCAGATAGAGCCTCAAGCAAGGATTCTTATTACTGAACTAATTCCAGGCTTGAAGACTATCACTTGCCTGTCAGCTGAAAGTTTAATGAAAAACTTCATGGGCAAAATGACAATCTGAAAGTGAGAAAATGAAAATCAAGCCTAGAGCTTGTAACAAAATAAAATAAATAGCTTTCCCATTTGGTTATAGCCGTTCACTTAGCATTTGGCGGCATCAGTCATTGTTGGCATTTTTGCATTGGTTTCCAACTCCACACTTTCATACAGGATGAGAGTATAACGAGAGTCTTCTTTCACATATCTTGTGCACTGTCCCTGGTGTCGTGATTGAGACACATCAGGAATGGGGGTTTTTATCTGCTTATTTTCTCATTCTGATGACCTTAGGTTAACAGAGAAAGTTTCAAATATTGTTCATAACCCTGCTTCTAGACCATATCTCCCACATTTATGCCATCTTTGAGCACAAGATGGTGCTGGGAAAGAGATCTGAAGACCAACAACACTAGTTAAGTTATGAATTAAAGGTATCTTTGAGATGCAAGGGAAAGGAGTTTTATGTATAATTAAAAAGAAACGACGTCAGGTTGTATCTTCTTGCTTGTCATTTATATTTTGTTGAGTTCTTTTATCACTTTTTTCCCACTGCTTCTTGTTCTGACCATGGCTAGAAAGTCCTACAAATCCCTTGGTTAAAATACTCATATTTATTCTTGCCAGGTAATCATTATTCTTGAGACTTTTCAGTTACTGTTTATCTGAAATTTTGAAACCTATTCTAGAAGTATTTCTTTATGTCATTTGAAAGGCTAGTTAATTGCCGTGGGTATTAAATAGAGCTAGGTTTATCTAAAAATAACAAAAGACCAAATTGATCAATGTCAGATAATATCTGCTTGTATTTTCCTCACATGTGAAAGTCCTGAGGTAAACCACATAACTGATTTTATGCTCATTTTCCTCTGTGAAATCTCTAGGAACTCTGGTTATTTTATCTTATTGTTTTCATCTTGTTGTTTTAAAAGTAGTCTTTGTCCCTAAGGCTGTCATAGTTCCTGGTGGTTGTTTTGATTCCAGATATCATACTTAGATCCAAGGAAAAAAAAATGAAGAAGGTGCAAAGAATGCATACATTGGCTTTCTTTTGAGAAAGATTTCTATCAGCTCATATCTCTTTGGTCAGACCTTATAGTATAGGCAATTGAAAGTAAATTAAGAAATGCAGAACCCAACTAAAATTAGGAGTTTTATTACTATGATAAAGAAAAACACAGATATGAGAAACAATAATCTCTGACATCTTTTACTAGATATTATTATTTTTTTAAATATAAGAACCTTGCAAGCAGCAGATGAATGCTCTGTCTTCTGACTTTAACTTGCCCTATAAAACAGTCAAGTTAATTAATCATTCTAGGGTAGGTACAGTAACTCATGCCTATAATCCCAGAACTTTGGAAGGCTGAGGCAGGAGGAATGCTTGAGTTCAGGAGTTCAAGATCAGCCTGGGCAACATAGTGAGACCTCATCTCTACCAAAAAAAAAAAAAAAAGAAAATTAAAAAAGTTAAAAATGAACTGGGTGTTTGGTGAGTACTTGTAGTCCCATCTACTAAGGCGGCTGAGGGAGGAGAATTGCTTGAGACCAGAAGCTGGAGGCCGCGAGGAGCTATGACTGTGCCACTGCACTCTAGCTTGGGTAACAGAGTGAGACCCTCACTCAAAAAAAGAAACAAAAAATTGACCACTATAAACCTTAGAAGTTTTAACAATGAAATGAAGCTAATAATGACATAATTCTCAGGCAATATGGTGAGGGTTGATCATATATAAAAAGAATAGAATAAACCCTATGCAAAATATGGGGTAAGTGCTGTGCTCCTCTTTTTTTGTTTGTTTGTTTGTTTGTTTTTGAGTTGGAGTCTCATTCTGTGGCCCAGACTGGAGTGCAGTGGCCGCTCCCGGCCACCACAGCCTCGACCTGCTGGGCTCCAGCGATCCTTCCGCCTCAGCCTTCCAAGTAGCTGGAACTACAGGAGTGTGCTACCACGCCCAGCTAATTTTTTTGATTTATTGCAGAGATGAGGTCTCGCCAAGTTGCCCAGGAGGGTCTCGAACCCGCGGGCTCAGGCAATCCGCTCACCTCAGTCTCCCAAAGCGCAGGATTACTGGCTGAGCCACCGAGCCCGGCCTCCTCTTCTTATAATTTACCTTGAAAGTTAGTTTGTGCTGGGAGTGGCTCAAGCCTGTAATCCCAGCACTTTGCTAGGCCCAGGTGAGAGGATTGTCTGAGCTCAGGTTTGAGACCAGCCTGGACAACTTGGTGAGACCTTGTCTCTGAAACAAATCAAAAAATAAGCTGGGCATGGTAGTGTGCACCTGTAGTCCCAGCTACTCGGAAGGCTGAAGCTGAAGGATTGCCTGAGTCCAATAGGTTGAGGCTGCGTTGGCCATGAGCGTGCCACTGCACTCCAGCCTGGGCGATGGAGTAAGACTCCAACTCAAAAAAACCCCAAACAAACAAATAGAACAAGAAAGTTAGTTTGTATTCCTACAGGAGATTTAATCATCATATAAATTTTAGTAGCACCGTGCAACAAGAAAATTATAAATATACTGCAAATGTGAGTATATTTAAATGTACATTAAACATTACTCACAATGGCACAAGGAAGGAATAGAGAGTTGTAGGACACTGCCAGGGGAGGGGGGAGGCATGCAACAACATAAAGGATACCTGATTCTAAACCAGGGGAGGTGAGGACAAGTTGGAGGCCCCAACTTCACCTACTCATAGATTACTAATGTACCTAATCCTGACTTGTACCCCACATCTTTAAAACAAAATAAAATATTTTAAAAAACACATTAAGAAACAACATACACTAAAAAAATGGAAACCAAAAAAATTTAAGAAACACATTAAAGATTGGATGAAATTAGTTTAATGGCACATTTTATTTGACTTTATATGGAATGTTATAATTTCAATATAAAATTATTGAGATCATTTTCATTCTTTTTCTCTATAGTAAATCTTAGCTATTACTATGCATTTTGCACCTATAATCCATCTCAACTTGGACAAGCCACATTTCGAGTTTCGATAATCATATTAACTAGTGGCAATTCTATTGGACAGCACAATCCATACCCTACGATTTTACTTGAAGCAAATCAAATACTGAAGTTCATGACTAATTTTTTATTCCAATATGCTGAATAGTTACAAGCCCATATCTCAAATACTTGAGATAAAACACTTGATAATTATATGTGCAATCGAGAAACAAAATGCTCTTTCATGAGTGAGAATGACCAAAAAGGAATGTGAGTACACATTTGAAAATTCTTTTTGTACAAAAATAGATGACAAATTTTTAACAAATGATTGAACACATCATCAAATTTGCATATATTTTGTTCAATGGCTCCTCAATTAAGATATCCTCAATTTATTTAACATTTACCCGTTTTTATATTTAAATACAAATGCAAACTTATTTATTTATTAATGTAAGAAAAAAATTAATGAGATTTTAACAATCTTCAATGAAACCTTTATTCTAGAGGAAATTTCCTATCTCAACATTAGGACTACAAAGTTATTAGTTGTTAATATCGTAAGTGAATATGTAAAATAGGTCATGGAATCAATGGTATTGAACATAGCTCAGTAGAACCACTAAGTAGGAAAAGAGTCAAACAACACTTAAATTTTGCTGGTGCTAACAAAATCTGTGTTTTAATCATTGTGCCACTACCTCACCAGTGAAAAAGAACGAATAGATAGAATGCAGGCAGTTAAAATGCAAGCAACTTACTAATGAGTCTCTATGACACTAATTAAACAAAGTTGTTCAACTTTATATGTATACTTTTATCAATCAGTCTAATACATTCTAGTAAAGTTAGTTGATTTTTTGTTTAAAATTTATCTGGAAATTACAATGAGATTGTTTTAAAGAAAAAAGAATTTCTTCCTGACCTTCTCTTTCACAGGGTTGTTCTCATTGTATTTCATTGTATTTAGGGTCCACTGTAATCAAGAATCATCACATCTTAATCCTTGATCCTAGTTCCACCTACGAAACGTTATTTCCAAATAAGGTCACATTCATATGTACCAGAGGTTACTATGATTTAGCTATATCTTTACGAGGAACCTCAGGAATTCCCAAGAAGCTATGTTTGTACAGCTTACTTTTGAGATACCAAATGATGCCACACCCATCATGGCAATGTGATTGTGGCTGCCATTTGAGTAAGACTATCATACTCCACTGTTATCTATCATAATTGATTTGGTTTTTTGAGTACACCATTAATCCATCCAGTATATGGTATTTCCTCTGATTTATGACCTTGGCTGGGATGTTTGCATTGGGAACAATTTCAGGGGTTTCTACTTGACCTTCTTTTTCATTCTACTTTCATAAATAGCTCCTGGTCAGATTTTTAACAAAACTGATCTTTGCCTGCAGGAGATGAGGTTGTTCTTAAATACTGTTGCAAAAACCTTCTGGGCTTCATATTGTACCCCAAGTTCAGAATTGATGGTTTGAGCATGTCTTCCTCTCCTTCAGGGCATTACCTTCCTTCCCAAAACCAACCAGTTCCAAACCCCTAGAATTTCTATCATCATCACATCTCTCAAATGCTAGACATATTGCATAAGCTAGTGCTTCCCCTTCCACCTATATCTCATCCCAGTTAACTACACGTGGGAATCTTATTAATGTAATACTCTAGCATGCCAGGGATGACTGCTCCCCTAAGCATTATTTGCAAAAGGGGATTTGTTTGCCATCTAGCTGACAAGTGTTCTAATACCTTATTCATAAAATTTGTTTTCTAAGCTCTCTTTTTTACCAAATATTCCCCAGAAGCAGTTCCTGAGACAGAAGTTAAGTGAAATAAGTTTGAAAGATAAAGTTAAGGAAAACTCTGTGGTAAAATGGCGGGGGGAGGGTGTCATACAAGGTGGGGAAGGCAGCCAATAAAGGGTTCATTATCAAAGGATGATTGCAGCTTCACACATGAGGGAACTTGGGAAGAGGGTGAAATACCTACCTCAGCATTAATCCAGCTGAGAAACTAGGCCTAAAAAATTATATACTTTCCCCCAGTCATTAATAGAGGATTATTTCCTGGATTTACTAACATGAGGACCATGTGTCCTTTCATGTCGTTAGGGAAGAAAGCAAATCAGGGGAAGAGAGGCAGATGCTGAAAGATAAGTCAATGGCACGGCTTTAGGATGTGGGCATGATAATGAAGTGTCTATGGCAGTAAACGTTGTAAATTTTTATCATCACCAAAGTTCATTCTTCTTCATTTATATTACATTCTCCTTAGATTAAGATATAATAGCATTTGTTAGGCCATCTTTTTTATTATTGTGATTTTTTTTTCTACTAAAGTGTAAAACTAGGTCAGGATTATTTTTGTTAACTTATTGACACAAATTTCAGTAACTGGCAGAGTACTTGGCATATGGGAAGTTCTCAAAATGCTAATTAACTAATTAATATTATAGTAAACAACACCTTCTGTTTATTATCTGAATTGATGAATCTATTTTCCTAGACAACAGTAGTTTCTGTCTACCCATTATTATTTCAGCGTTCACACAATGACCTCAAACTCAGATTTTCTACTGCGACATCAAAACTTT
Source organism: Tarsius wallacei (assembly GCA_963574415.1). Classification (NCBI taxonomy): domain Eukaryota; kingdom Metazoa; phylum Chordata; class Mammalia; order Primates; family Tarsiidae; genus Tarsius; species Tarsius wallacei. The sequence goes on along the minus strand of CAUYQG010285616.1, from coordinate 15,284 downwards.
TCTGTCTCAACTGACCCTTTGTCTCTTATAAAGATATTTATCATTGGATTTAGGGGCCACATGGATAATCCAGGATAATATCCTCAACTCAAGGTAATAATAACAGGTTCTAGGACATAGACATATCAACATATCTTTCTTGCAGGCAACCATTCAACCTACTAAAGAGAGGTTGTTTTAAAAAATAAAACGTCTATATTAATGAACCAAGAATGAGTATAATATGACTATTAGGCAATCGGATTATTTTTCTTACATGAGGTAGTAAATTAATGAGCATGAAAGAGGAGTTATACAAATATTTCGAGAAAAGAGAGTTTTGGACAAAAGTGCTCTTTTAGATATTTCAAAAGTGAATTGTGTGAATGTCTAATTGTGTGTGTTTTTATGTGATTGTTTTGTGGAGGTGGTGGAAAGAATACTTAATAAATAGCTTACAAAGCAAAGAGCTGTATTCTGTGATAGTGAAGATATATTCTCAATATGTTCAATTATGGACTAGAAAGAAATTTTTGTTGCCTTTTGTTTATAGATTGCCAGTATGGCATTGGTCGCTATTGCAAGAAGAGGATTGAGTCATTTTTACACTGTGAAGTGATACTACTTAATAAACTAATGTGAAAAATCCCGTGACAATTTGTAAAAATAAATGGCCCATATTTCAAAAGCATATATGCTATCATAATATTTTAATACTTGAAACACTGATATTATTTCATAAAAGACATTTTCTTCTTTAAATTTATTTTGATCAAACTAATACATGAACACTGCTTAAAAGTCAAATGAATGTCAGTTTAAAACGCAGATTGGTAATGTGCTTTTATTTCTCCCCCTGAAATCACACTAAAATAAAGATAAAACAAAAAGTGTCTAAGTATGCCAGGAAAAAAAAAGAAGAGAGAAATGCTAATAGTAGATAAAGGAAACCAGACATTATTGTACAATTGTGGAAAATTGAAAGTGCATGGAAGAATAATAAGTAACTAAGGACATTTTGAAAGTTGAAAACTAAGCCTGCAGAGTGAGGAGTCAATTAAATGAAGGTGATCCAAGCTAAAGAAACTCAGATGCTTCAACTTCAAATCCAGTTGGATGACCTAGAAGAAAATAGAAGAAGCAGGACAATCTATAATTTTATTAAGAGACACACTTGCTGCTTGTTTTTAAACCTGAAATAATCAGTAGTCAGATTATAATCCAACTTTATGAAGAATAAAAGTTAAATTTTCTGCCACAACCTAAAGTTTGTATACTAATCTGAATAACATAATTTTGGAAATTTTGCAGTGGGGAAATGGAAAACGGGGAAGAGTCAAATCACCAATGGGACCTGAATCTCAGCCCCTTGCCAACCACTGAATATGTTCTGCTTAACAAGAATGAGAGTGCTATCTAATGTGGGACCATATTTTTATAAACCATTTATTAAATTCTATAACTAACACATTTCCTAAGCCATAGTATCCTCATCTATAAATTATATTATTATCTGAAAAAACTCACATTTAGAAATAATGTAATCAATAAATGTCCACAGGTACATTTTTTAGAACTGATTAAATAGTGGAATTTACTGTTATTTCTCTTGAATTTTAGGTATCTCTCCAGTGTTCCATACAGAATACTTTACCAATATTTTCTCTCTACTGACCTTCTCACTGGTACTCCCGACACACACCATCGTCTCTATCACAGATTTGGGCCTAAGCAGTTGTATTTGCAACCTGTGGCCCTTTTTTCCAGATGCTTGACCAGAAACTAGACCCATGTCTATCCTGCTCAGAGTTAATAAAATTCTCCAAAAAATCCTAATTTTAAGAATTGCAGAAAGTCAAATAGGATTCTGTTCTAATTTCAGGTAACTGAGTCATATAGGATTGTGTTATATAAAATACTGTGTAATTATTGAAATAAACACACTTTTCTGTTTTGCTCTTCTTTTAGTGAATTTTCTTCCATAAAACAAACAAAAAATATACTTTAGTAAAATATGTTGGCAACATGATCATTTATTACATTATGGCTTCAATGAAGAAATCATTTAACTCACATTATTACAACAATATATATTTTTGTATATGCAACTTGCCAAATGTATTTACAACTGCTTCTATCATTAGTGTTGGGTTAATGTTTACATCAACATACATTTCATTTTGTATAAAATAAGATGATGGATAACTTGGGAAAATAAAAATTTATGATTTTACCTTTCTGAAATATTGCAAATAAAGAAGACAAAAATATTATTCTACAAATATCTCACAGAAAATCTGTCTAATCATATGAGTGTTTCTGGTTCTCAATAAGATAAAATGTAAAATTATCTTATTTTTAACTCTGATTCTGATTGAAATTTAATCTGTTAACAGAGGTTAGTTAATAAAAGGTAGAAAATACCTTCGGGCTACTAACAAGTATCAGAGTTAAAAATAAGATAATTGTATTATATACATATATATAAAGTAATTATTAATGGCAATTTAGGCTATAAATTTAAAATCAAATAAAAACACTTTAATGTATTCTTGAAACTGCTCATTATATTGATGTTTATTAAAATGTTGGAAAATGGTTGATGTTGAATGTATCATATATTCTGAATTCCTAAAATGCACATAGAGGGAAAGGCAGAATTGAGGTCAAGATGTGATGGTTTATAATTCCAAATGATTTCTGATCAATGAAATTATATAATCTGGAAGGTGAGTTAAAAGGTTATTCATTTTGGATTATAAGACTTTTTAAAATTTTGCTTTCATATGGCAGAATTCCCCATTACTTTACCGTTTGTTATCTTGACAAATGGAAGGGATTTTTAGTAATAGCAGAGATGTTAGAGGACAAAGGGTTTGAGTCAATTCTAATCAAATACATGGGCCACTGAAGATCTTCTCACTACCATGGGTCTAGCAGACCATGCCTTGCTCTGTGGTCTATGTTGGTAATTTCTCCTGTTATAATTAATTTCATTGCAATTAACTTTATCCTTTTGCACGATGACTGAGATGGTTTTTGGTTAAATAAACATTTGTTTTTGAGGCACTGGACTTATGGAACTGAAAAATCATGGACTCTAACCTTGGTAATCTCTGAGCCTAATTAAAGGAGACATAGAAACAGTGTTTTTTTGTTATTATTATGATACAAGGAAGTTTTATATGTACATGATTATGAGTAAGCATAGTACTATGAACTGAATTGTTTCCTTCCAAATTTCGTGTCTTGAAGCCCTATCACCTCATTTGGCTGTATTAGCCATAGGGCATTTAATGTGATGATTAAGGTTAAATGAGATCATAAGAGTCAAGCCCTGATTCAATAGAATTTGCCCTTATAATAAAAGACAGAGATTCCACAACGTTCTCTCCCCACCATGTAGGAACACAGCGAAAAGGTGACCATCTGTAAGCCCTCACCAGAACTTGATCTTGCTGGGGCCCTGATCTCAGAATTCTAGTCTCTGGAGCTATAAGAAAACAAAATTCTATTGTTTCAGTCTCCCAGTCTACAGCATTTTGTTATGGCAGTCCATGCTGACTAATACATGCAGATGGAAAAATTAACCTTGGGTGAGAGGATGGGTATACTACAAATCTTTACAGAGAAGCTGACTGCGGTAGGTAGAATAATGCCTTCCTCCCAAAAATGTCTGCATCTTCAGCCTATAATCCCGCACTTTGGGAGGCTGAGGTGAGTGGATTGCCTGAGCCCGCGGGTTCGAGACCCACCTGGGCTACTTGGTGAGACCTCCTCTCTACAATAAATCAAAAATTAGCCAGAAGTGGTAGCATGTGCCTGTAGTTCCAGCTACTTGGAAGGCTGAGGCAGAAGGATTGCCGGAGCCAGCAGGTCAAGGCTGCGGTGGCCGGGCGCAGCCACTGCACTCCAGTCTGGGCGACAGAGTAAGACTCCAACTCAATAAAATAAAATAAAATAAAATAAAATAAAAAGAAATTTGTCAATATGCTACCTTACATGGCATAAAAGCAACCATGCAGATGTGATTAAGTTAAAGATCCAGAAATGGATAATAAACCTGAATTGTCTTGATGAGTTAAATTTGAAGATGAAAGAAGGAACCATAAGTGAAGGAATGTGTGTGGCCCTGAGAAAATGGAAAAGGCAGAGGAACAACGATCTCATAAAGCCTCCAGATGAAAGACACCCTAGCCAAAACCTTGATTTAGCCCAAGATCCATTTCAAACTTGTAATTTCCAGAAATGTAAGATAATACATTTTTGTTATTCCAAGCACTACATTTGTGATCATTTGTACATCAGCAGAAAAGAAACATAAAAAAAGAAACTATCCTTGGCCTTTGAGCTGACTGTAGAAGACAGAATGAGCACTCAAAAGACAAATAAAGAACTACACTGGTGACAGCAGCTATCACACGCAAACATCAGCAAGAAGAATGGAAGATTCAGGTAACTGTCCGTGATTCCATTTAGATGGAGTGCAAAGGGTTAGTTAGAATTCGCGGGTGATGAAGCCTGAAAGTATTGGCAGAGAAGGCAATTTGGAGACCTCATAGAACTTGTAAGTTGCTTGAGTGTTATTGTAAAGATTGACAGTTAGCTTTCAGACAAAGATGTCATGCTTGGGGATGCATGTATCAGGAGACTAATAGAAAGACAATGTCAGAGACAGAGCTGGGAATTTGGAGTGAGGATAATCTTGACAGTTTAAAGGCCATTCAGAGGACTAAGAAAGTGTGTGGTTTCAACGTGACTCATCTGATTCACTCTCTAGTCTATTATATTTCCCTAAGCAGGCCCAGTAATTTTCTCCCTTTTTGCTGTGTTCCATCTTATCCAACTTCTCTTATTCATGCAAAAAGTTAATGATTAAAATGTTACTTGCTATAGTTAAAAGAACAATATTAACTTTTCATTTTTTATCCACTTTAATTCCCATTTCTGGATACTTAAATCCTAATTTCACCCAAGAATCAGTTAATTAGAATGCAGGAATATGTAGGGATTCATTTTTAAGCTATTACTATCCTCTCCAGGTTGCTTATATTGTTTGCCAGAACAGTAGCAAGAAGTTACTCTTTGTGTTTCTATAATTGATTGTACACAATCAATACTGAATATTTGCACTGCTACTTTGCATATCTAGGTTCCTTGCTAGTCTGTGCTTTCTTTAACACAGAGAGAAATCTCTTCAGTTTTGCATCCCTGGCATTTACTAATAAATAATACATTCTCAATCAATGTTTGTTGAAAAATGATAAATATATAATGATCAATGATTGCCAACTGTCATAGTTGCTGGTTAGAGAAATATTCATTTTCTTTCCAGCGAAAAATCTTTCAAATTGTGCAAAGAGAAATAAATCAGCATGAAACGACAATACGTATAGATGTAAAATTCAGGATTGAAAATGCCAAATAGCCAAGGAAGATTTCACATGAAGAAACAGCAAATTATTATACATATGACTAGTAGGTCCTGCTACATCTAGAAGAAGCAAGAGCAAATATTCTCTGGAAGAACATGTCTACAACCCAAAGGATTGTCTCAGGAAAATAAGCCTTTGAGTTAAGGAGGATTAAGCTGGGAGATGGTAGTTACAGTAACATATGCATTCATTCAGATCAGTAATCTGCAAATAAAGATGCTTCAGCAAAAATTAGTCCTCTGCACAACATCCAAGCAGACCATACTGTTTCACAACTTAGAAGTGAGCTATACAGCAGTTGACTTAGAAGAAAAGAGAGTTGTCAGAACAAAAAGTGGTAATTGTTTGAAATTTTTTATTTTATTATCATAATTATTAGAATTTCATGACTTTGACTAATTAGTCATATTTAATTACTTCACTACATAACTGTTTTATGTATTTATATACTTGACAAAGTAACTCAATTTGTTCTCTAATTAATGTAAAGAATTTTACTGTTTCCAGAATCTACTTTATCAGCAATAACATCAGATTTATGAGTGTTAATCTCATTAATATTAATTGAATTTAGCATATAAATCTCATCATGTGTCACTGATGGATGAGAGCTTGGTGAAAATCCTAAAAATCTCATGTGCTAAGGACATTACCAAAAATGAATGGTACCAAGGGATAGAAACCTTATTAAAGCATGATCATCTAAATTATGTTCTCCAGTGGTGAGAAATAATTGTCATTATATCATAGAAAAAAATGGCCATTTGTGGAGAATCAAAATAGATTCAAGACTGTTCTTTTGAGGGGAAGTAGCATGGTGGTACCTGAAAATGGAAAAAAAAATCACTGAATGTATATTTTGGCATAAAATAGTTCTGACAGATGTCTGATTCTTTTTGAAATTATCTTTTATTCAGTGCTGCTTTTATTTACATATTTCAGTGAAGACGAAAGCCTCTGTTAAATGTTTACTTTCCTAAATAGTTTAATTTAATTTCTGGATAGCTACTGTTTGCTGTGCTTTAAAAACCTCAAGGCAATAGAGTATACAGCAGCTGTATCAGCAGGGGTGAAAACGCTATTCCTATCATAGTAATAGTGATTTTCATCAATACGCAAGGTTAGCCTTAGGCTGAGCAGGGTCGACGATTCCTAAGGCAACACCTATTTCAGCTTGAGAATTATCGACCTAGACCACAAATACACCCATACATGCATTAACTGAAAATATTTCATTGACAACATGCAGAAATCAATGATGCAGCATAGGGTGAAGGATTAGCAATTTATTTTTTTCTCTTTTACGTAAAAATCTATGAATTTTTCCCCTCTGAATCAAAGTATTTCATCTAATCTTTATTAAACATCATATCGAATGCAATTTTGAATGGAAAATGTATCTTGATAAAAGCACGTTAGAATGAGTAAAAATGACAGGATGAAATAGAAAGAGAAAAATCAACTGTTTGCAACAACTTTGTGAACGTCAACAAAATGTATAGAGTATCACTTTGAATAACTTCAATCCACATATAAAAACATTCTATACACTTATTAAATACCTATTGTGTTTCTCCCTGTACTATAGTAGATATTGGAGGTAGAATTTGAAGTAAATATACACAAGGAATATTTAATAAAAACGTGTTATATTAAATGCCAAAGAGAATATTGCAAGAGCATATGTCAGAAAACATGGGTAAGAGAGCATATGGCAGAGAGATTTAACCTCGATAGAAGTGGGGAAATGTGGATAGCAAAATGTGTGCGATCGTCTTTAAGAAGTAACATCTAAGACCTGAAAGAAGAGTAAGTGACATATGATTATATAAAGGATGGCAATGGGACTAGTAAATGGCAGGTTCTAGGCAGAGAGAACATTGCTGGTAATTCCCTGAGTCAGAAAGGACTACAGCAATTCAACTGAAAGGGCAGTGCACCTGGATTGCAAAAAGGTAGATAAAACAATGTGACCTTTAGGATGAGACTTCTGACTTGTAACCTAAGAGGTATCAAAACCATCTAGTCATTTTAAGTTGGGGAGTGATATGATCATTTCTGAGTTTATGGATTTAATGTGGAGAGGAATGCAAATGGAGAACGGATGATATCGAATTTTTTGTTGTTGTTAGAAACATTGTGAAAACACTTGTAGCCTTTCTGGCAATGACTTAGAAAGCTATATAATTTCTGTGATTAAATTCTAATCAGTTTAACATTTAAAACATTTATGAATTAATTTCACATTTGAGTTTTTTTTCTTTTTCCTCTTCTTTATTTTTTCTTAGTTGGAGTCTCACTCTTTTGCCCAATCTGGAGTGCAGTTGCATGATCATGGCTCCCTGCGGCCTCAAACTCTTGGACTCAGGTGATCCTTCTACCTCAGTCTCTTGAGTAGCTGGGACTACAGGCACTCACCACCATGTGCAACTGATTTTTTTGCAGAGACAAGGTCTCACTATGTTGCCCAGGCTGGTCTCAAACTCTTGGGTTAAAGAAATACTGTCACCTCAGGATTCCAAAGTGCTGGGATTACAGGCATGAACCACCACACACAGCCCAAGCTATTTGAGTTTTAAAGATACTTTATGCCAGATACTTCATGTTTAACAGAATACCATAAAATGGTTTTAGGTAAAAAAATACTATGCAATAAGTAAATTGTTTTACATAATTAATAATTGATACAGATATAGCAGAAACAATTCTTTTTATTAAGATAAAGATAAACATTTCACTATTGTTGGATACATAGTTTAAAATAAAGCTAAAGCTATCTACCATGACTTGATAAGTATTTTTATCCATTATCATCTACAAATAACTTCTGGGTAATGACTGCAAAGTGCAGGAAAAGTTCATAATTCTCTTTATCCTATAAGTAAGAATAAAACAAGAACAGCAAGACAGAAACTAAGGGAAAATGCTTGTTTGTTTCCCACATATTGATCCTTCTTTTAAAATTAGAGAAAATATAATATACCAAACATATCAAATAAGTAAATAAAAGTAAAGACTGTGGCATGAGTCACAACACTTAGATGCCATATATCTTCAAACCAGAGCTTTATTCTTGATGGGGCATTGAGGTAAAGCTGACATTTTATCTCCCTGTTTTATAAGTTCTCTTTACCTGCTTTTGTGTGTAGTGCAGTGAAGTTTGTACAATTATTCAGAACTTGCATCCCTTTGACACAGTCATCAATAAAAATGTACAAGACCCTAAAATCATTTAAAATTAGCATTTGCTGACACAAGTAAGGCATTAATTGGTAGAAGGGTACTTTGCATGCAAAGTGGTTATCGTATGTCACCTTTAATTTATAGCCACGGCAAATTCCATGCTGGCATTTCTATGAGGGTAAAGCTGTTATTTATTTGCCTCTGACCAAGAACATGGTATACCTTTTAATTTCCAGTCTACCGTAGTTTTAATCTGAATCTCTTTAAGCAGGTTTTGGCATTAATTCTAGTGGTCAAAATGTAGATGTTGATTCATGCATCATGAGCAACTCAGATCATTCGTATATGAAAAGTTCTGATAGGTTAAGATTATACTAGATATTACTGAATTTCTCAGACTCTCTGAACAATAGCAGATTGGAAATATAATTTAACAGAAATCAAACTATTATTGTATTACTTGTTACTTGTTAATAGGTATTAACTTTAAACTAAGGACATATATCTCCTGGCATTTAAAACTTCTTTTTTACACAATAACAAATAAACTTAACAAAATAAAAGATTTCTTTTTTTTTTGCCCCCCCACCCCAGCAGAATCCCACTGCTGCCAATTCTGCTCACCTCCCACCCCCCCACCTTCGTCAATTTCCCACTACTGACAATCCTTTTCTTATAGTATTATGATAAAATTGTTCAAGGTCCACTTATGAGTGAGAACATGTGATACTCAGTTTTTTGTTTCTGTGATAGATTCAATCTTCTATTGGAGTAGAAGATTTCTAGGGCTGGTATTTTTTATGGTTGACTTGGAGCGAACTACAAAACGATCTTGACCAGACTTCTTTTCCTTCACTTAAAAATATCAGGTATAAATGACCCCCTAAAATAATCAAAGTACTAAAAATAAGTGAAGCAGAAACTAACAACCTTACATATAATATACACATGTGTGTACGAATATTTTATATATTATACATATTTTATATAATATACATATTTAGATGTTGGCTTTATGTATAATGTATTATTCACAATCTCAAATGTTTTCTGGCTTTAACTCATGTACGTTTTAGCCTTAAATTGCATCCCTAACTCTGGCTTATAGTTATTGAAGTGTATCAAAGACGCATTTTGACAGTAGTGCAGTAGTCCCCAGCTATCCGTGGTTTTGCCTCCCACAGTTGCAGTTCCCTGTGGTCAACCGCTGTCTAAAATATCAAATGGAAAATTTTAGATATCAACAATTCATAAGTTTTAAATCATGCACCATTCTGAGTAGTGTGATGGAATTTCGCATGGTCCTGCTCTGTCCCAGCCAGAACATGAAACATTCCTTTGTCCAGCATATGCATGCTGTGGATGTTCCCTGCTCGTTAATCAGTAGCCACCATCTAGTTATCTGATCGACTGTCAGGATATCGCAGTGCCTATGTTCAAGTCACCCACATTTTACTTACTAATGGCCTCAGAACACATGAATAGTGATGCAAGCAATTCAGAAATGCCCAAGAGAAGCCCAAATTATGTCAATGAGAAGTTATTACCATGCCTATTTTGTAAGTTAAGCTTTATCATAGTTATGTATAGGAAAAATTATAGTATATATAACAGGGTTCAGTACTGTATGTGGTTTCAGGCATCCACTGGGGAATTTTGGAACATATTCTTTGAAGATAGGGGTGGGGGAGACTATTCATAGATAGGATCCTTTTTAATTCCTAAAATATATAAATATAATGGAGAATAGTGGATTGTACAAAATGCTTATTACACGTAAAGGTGAAAATAATATCCTGTCAGTCCTGTCAGCAGGATTTATACTTTTTTCTTTGTTGTTGTTTTTTATCAGTGACTGGATATTTTGTCTGGCAGGCTGTTTGATTCTGACCCAACATACCCCTTTATAGAATGCTGGGTTTACATGATAGTGTTTGGTCATAAACAAAATAGCCCTGAAGTAGGGAAGAATTATCCAACAGCTTAGAAAAACACTGTAGGTTTTGATTATGCAAACAACACAATATTACATATTAGAACATATCTTAACTTCTGTTTTAAAATATATTAAAATGAACTTGTGATTGTTTTTCCTCCCTTCTATGCTTTGTACCCTAATGCAATGTCTTTTGTAAAATATATTCTTATTAAATTATTTAATGGCAGCCTCATTCTAAAGTCTGGCTTATTTTATATGTCACCACCAGTGTTTACCTGTATAACATTCTGTTTCAACTAATAGAATGCAGAATGATAGAAGAGAAGCAGCCAGAGTCTGGCAGACCCATAACCAATAAGATGGCATGAATATAAAAAGGAGAAGTCACGCAAGAATAACCTTGATTACCTTTTTGTCAGAGGATGGCATTTGATGAAAGGAATTCAGTAAGCATAGATTATTTTTAGGAGGACATCTTTTTGCAGTGCCTCAAATATTTAATTTAATTCAAAAAGCCTTTGAAATGAGTTTTGCTTTGATGTGTGAACGTTATTAGAGGGATCATAACCAAACAATGGTCGTGCATTCTGAGCAAGAGGGTTTATCACTTGTACTAACAGTTCTCATATGGAGGAGTGGGCTAGAGTCAGGCAGAAAACACAGCACATCTGAATCCAAGATGGCTAGTCACATCTATTTAAAGTCATGCAATGTTCATAAAAGTGTTGATACTATTTATGCCCTTAAAAGTGTATTCATAGTAGTTATCAAATATAATTTAATATTTGACTTATTTCCTACTCGTCTCCCACCCACGTGCAAGATAATTTTCATGGAAGCATAGACCTTATCTGACATTCACTTCTGTAGCAGACTTGGGAGCACATGGTAAGTGTAAGGTGAAAAATTCTTGTTGGCATGAGTGAATTTCTATTCTTCATACTTGTTAAATATTTGGTGCATATTTCTTTTATTAAAGAACACCACAGAAAGTTATGAAACTCTCCTATTTGTATTAGTTACTGCAGCTTTTGTACTCAGATTCTGTTCATGTAAGCTAAAGGGTTCAGAGAACAACATAATCTCCTACTGTGTCTATTCAATCAGTAGTCTTTGGAATAATTATATTTTTCTTTTTAGTATTTATGCATGATTTAGGAGTGTTGAAATGGAATGAACAAAGGGTAAAAAGGATTTTTAATTTTGAAAATAATATTTCACCACTCTTTGTAAAGAAAATTTTCTGGAGTTCACCTTCAAATCGGCAAAGAGTTTTTAAAAAATCAAATTTAATTATTGACATTATTCTCAATCCAAAGATTTCAGGGAGAGCCTTTTATAGTGAATGAACCTGATATCATAGCGGCATGTTGAGAAACTCAACAATTGTTCAGCGTTGGTTGAATACAGAATCTGAAAGCTGGCTTTTTAAAGATAGAGATTTCTCATATTAACACAGTGCCTGAACCATCATAAAGACACAATACTGATGTGTACAATTAATGAAGAAAGTGGGGATTGGGAGGCGAATACACAGTCTTTTATCCTAAAATATTATAATTGTATGGAGAGATGTCTTAGTATAATTTTATATCAAGTCATAAAAGGTGCAGCTAAAAGTACTACAAGCAGAGATAAGTAGAGATTCTTTAAGTTATTCATGTTAATTATAAAATGACACATATTTTAATAAGTTGAATATTATCTACATGTATACCAAGATAAAATTTAAAGAAATTTTGTACAAATATATCAGTCTACTAAACATTTAAAACGTAACTAAGTAGAAGTTTTAAGTAATTACTTTTTATAATTTGTACTCCCTATAATGGGCAGCAATCATTCTGAAACAACAGTACTAAAAAAAGACAAAAAGCATCAGAACTGTATGTGAATTAAAATCATATGCCAGTGAGTGCATGGACACATATGGGTCCTACACAATGGAGAGCATGTGTTCAGTCAGGGTCATACAGCACAGTGGTACCAATTGAATAGAGCCATGGAATAGGGAGGGTGAAGTCAGTTACTGCAGGTTAGACTCGGCATGTGCAAAACTAAACTGAAGTCTGTGAACCAAAGAAATAGCTCGGTTAAAAGGAGAGCGCACATGTCTATTGTAAGTTAAGTACAAGAAACGGAGACTGGAGAGTGCATTTAAAAAAAATCAGATGCCTCTCAGGCTGATAAGACTCAAAATGGAAGTACCCAAACATCTCCTAGATGCCATCCAGGCAAATGTGTACTGATAGGTTATGGTGGAATCTATTTAAAAAACCCAAAGCTTTCACTCTTAGACATTATAAGGAGGTGGCACACTGATTCCATATGATACATGAAACGATTTTCCCCCCATTTATTTTCTCCATTTTTTTTCATTTTGTTTTGGTACTTGACAGTTGAGTCTTCCTAAACTTCTGAGAGATGCTGTCCAGGTGGCTGAACCAGCAGCTAATCAAGAAACAATATAAAATTTAAACACACATTTTGAAAATATGAGTAAAGCAGTTAAATTTATGCATGGCCATCCACTGGTATTTTGCGCTGGGGAATTTTTATTAGTCTGTAATATGGGGATGGAGAAGAGTAGGCATTGAGAAATCAGACTCCATCATCACCAAAGTAAATAATCTCATCCAAATACTAGGAAATAAACTGAGTTTCACTAACTTTCTTGGGCAGGAGAATCAAAGCATATTATCTCTTTCAAAATACATGTGCACAATATGCTATCAATCTTATGAATAGAAAAACCAAGAATTTTGGAAGCCGTATAGCAGTTTCTATGAACCTGACACTCAGAAACAAGGTCTGATTCAAATTGCTCCATTTGATGTTCCCACAGGCAATTAATGAAACCATTATATCTGCCCTCTACAATCAGTAGTAATACTGAAAAATTAAAACTTAAACCTGAATGAAATTAGGTACTGGTGAGGCTACCATCTTTCTATTTTTGTCAAGGTGCAAACAAGATAAATTTCCAAATAATACTTTTTTTGTCAAAAGTAAGCACAAATTTAAAGTTACCCTGTAGAGTCAACCATGCCCACTATCTGGGTATCATATAGAACCTTGTAATATAGAATTATCAATGATACCACTAGTGATTACACTGACCCATCCCAATTCAGGCATAATATCTTTCCAACTCAAGTGTGGAAAATTCCGGCCATGATTCTTTTGTGATGAAGTATAATTCTCAGATCTGGGAAAATAAACCTAACTCAATTTTGGGAAATCACATTCATTTTCTTGAAAACATTTTCCTTTAAGTTTTTAAAATATACTTTACAACACAATTGAATATCCTATTGTAACATAATTACTGTTGATGACATAAAATATTTTTTTGAGAGATAGAAAACATTTGACATAAAACATGGACCTTAGAGCATTTTGTAGAGAGACAAATGTAATGTTGAACTCTGAAATTCTGTCTTTAACATGGTATCTCATAAAGGAAATGGAAAACAGGCATTCTTTTCTTACCAAAGTTATTTGATGACTGTCTCTCTCTCTCTATATATATATACACATATATATATTTGTGTATATGTATATGTATGTGTGTGTGTGTATGTATATTATATATATATATATATTTGTGCAGGAAAAGACCAGAAATCTACAATTTGTGTGACAATTTGTAAATTTTCCATAATTTATCAGAGTAGTTCATTCTAGTAAAGTAGTTCATGATAGCATGAATTTTTTTAATGTTTTACTATAAAAATTGTAAACATGTGTCAAAACAGATAAAAGACCTTAAAGAAGAATCTCTGTGCATACAAAAGCAAGTTTTCCTCTCCCTCTAGCCCAGTGGTTTCCTTGGTGTAACTTGCTGCTGCCTCTTGTCATAAATTCAGATCATTACCTGACTTTCAGGGCAGACTATAAAAGGTATGCCAAGACTCACATTTCCCTGAGTGTTTACTTCCCATCCTGTCTACTGGACATGGATATGGTAGCTTACGTGACATTTCATTTGATCTAAGCTTACATTAATTGCAATGCATTGATTAAAATCCAGTGCGAAAAAAGAATCACCATCTGCTCTTTTTGATTTTGATTAGAAATAAACAAACACAAATGCTATTTGAAATCTTCCCATTTTACAGACCCTATTTCTTTTCTGTAGTCATGCAAATGATAAGTAACAGAGATGAGATTTGAGCCCACATAATTAATCTCCAGGGGAGATGGCCAAATTGACCAACTGAAAATGCCACACAATTGTAGCTCTCAACAAAAGAAACCTACGTGAAGGAGTGGACATAGGGCTTTGAGGCTCACCCTAAAACCCAAGCTGAGATCTATCAGTCAGCTGGGTGCATGGAGGATGAACAATTCCAAGCCTTGAACACCCCTAGAAGTGACCAGACACAAAATACGGGGAAAGGGTGAGTGAAAATGTAGCTTTTCTTATGGTTTGAGGTTTTACATTTAGATCTCTGATCCATCTGTAGTTAATTTTTGTGTATGGGGATAGATAGGGGTCCTGCTTTAATCTTCTGCATGTGGTCTGCCAGTTTTCCCAGCACCATTTACTGAATAGGTTTTCCTCTCCCCAGTGGTAGGTGTGTGTATGCATCTATATATATTTTTTTGGTTATCACCTCACTCTGTTACCCAGGAGTTGGAGATTAGTCTAGGCAACATAGCGAGACTTTGTCTCTACAAAAAACCCAAAAAATTAGCTGGGCATGGTGGCGCATACCTATAGTCTCAGCTACCTGAGAGGCTGA
>CAUYQG010285612.1:0-26314 GCA_963574415.1 Tarsius wallacei | reverse complement strand
TGTTCCCTCCTGAAACACCACTGAAATGGTGAAGGGGCAAGAAGCACACACTTGGGAGACAGTGAAAGAAGCAGAGGCGACAGCAGACCCATGGTGTGGACGGATCTTAGAGGAAAAAAGCAGACAGAGAAGTGGACGTGGACTCAACAGACATGGCAGAGCAAGAACCTTGTCTCTGGGGCGGAGCAGTAGCTACGGGAAGCCAATTCGAACACATGGGATTCACATGGCCGAATCCTGGGAAGGGCCCTGGGACCTGATGAGGTGCGGCAGGTAGAACCAGCCCCAGTGGGGTCTTAGGGTCTGCATAAGTGGCACCCACTGTTTCTCCCCGGCGGCCCCCCAGGTCACAGCACAGCCATCCCCAAGAGGAGGCACGAGTTCACCCTTCAGGGAGGTCACATCAGGCCCAGATGCCAGGCTGAGCTGAAGGAAGAGGCCATGTGAGATGGAAAGCCATGACTGAGAGACCGGGTGCCAGTGGAGTCAGGGATGGACAGAGGCATGTCAGAAGGTCCCACTTATTCTCAGCTCCAACTCAATGAAGACACAAATGAGAAAGGGAGGGAGGGGGAGTGAGATGGGATCCAGAAGACGGGTGAAGGCCTCTGTGCTGGGACAAGTAGTAACCGGTGGGCAAGAGCCTATGCAGTCCCAATCAGCCCAGGATCCACTGTGACCGGGGGGGGATGGGCCCCAGCAGGACACAGTCAAGGGAGGGAAGTCCGGGTTAGAGGTGACAGACGGCCCACTGGAAGGAGACATGTCGGTGTGGAAAACCAAGCACGTGAGGGAATCAGGTGCATCCAGATGTCAGACAGAAGAGATCTGATGTAACCATGGGACATAGGCACTCCAGATGGAAAACACCTGCCAAGCCTGTGCTGCAAATACTGAACATGGATGTGCCAAAGCTGTGACACAGCCATTGGCCAGTGGGAGGCAGGCAGCGCACATATGTGTGCGTGTGTATGTGTATGTGGCATGTGCACACTACATTGCTAGAAGAAAACTAAAAGTTCACCTCTGCAGAAAAGTAAAGAGACTGAGAGCACATGCTTGCTGAGAAACAGGGACGTTGCATGCTCATGTTGTGGCAGTGGTTGGGTTTTATGACATGAAGATGGATGGGGATAGACGTTTGAACATACATGAGAGCACTCCATGCCTCTATGGGGGCCAGGGAGGAAACACCAGCAGATGAACCTTCTCATGGCCCAAGGAGGGAAAACTCTCGGAACAAGATGGACAAGCGGTGGGCCCTGTGGTGGTTGACGAGGTCACTATGAGAGCATTGGCCTGGCCTGCAAGGGCTTGAAACTTGTGAGGGCACAAATAGGGCAATGGTCCCAGAGCAGCTCCCAGCCCTGCTGTCCCTGTCCCCACCCCATTCCCCCCAACTTTGGGCAGGTGCCAGGTGAGGGCAGCAGGAGGGAAGAGCCTGTCATGGCAGCACAGAAGGAGGAGCAGCCTGGAGCCCGCCCAAGACTAGCACGGTTGTGCCATCGAGGGCTGGCCATCCCTGCTCCTGCAGCAGCTCTTAGTTTAGAAACTGGAAGCAGCTTTTGAAACTCTCTTTTGAGGACACAAGACAGAGCCATTTTTCTTTCTGAAAACTGAATAAAATACACTTAACCAGTGCTGGGATTTTCAAGCTTTTAAAAACCCACAAAAAGGGACTCATATTTCACCACTTTAAAAAGCAGCCCTTGAAACCCAGGCTGAGCCAGGCAGCTGTCTTGGCAGTGCTCTGCCTCACCGACAGTGCTACGTGGTCGAATGTGGGTGAAAGTCCGGGCTCCCCCACTCCCGCCATGTGCTTCTGGACCAGCTACCTTGCTTTCCCAACCTCCGTTTTCCCAGCTGTATAGTGAGGAAAGCGCCTCCTGCCTCACTGGATCAGCAGACCACATAGGCAAAAACCCTCCCAGTGGTACGACTCTGTTCTCAACAAGACATATCACTATTCTGTCCACAACTATGCAGACATCTGTGGATGTGAAGCGGTCACCATGAGATCTCACCAGAATCTGTCCAGGAGTGTAAACCAGGGGCAGTGTTGTCTGGGACACAGGGCTCCTGGAAGACAAATCTAGTATGGTCTGGAGTCAGACTCTGGAGACACACGGCAACTGGCCAGATCCTGCCAGAGAGGTAAGACAGGTAAGACAGGACCCCAAGGCCTGCGCTCTCAGGAGTGCACCTAGCAGAGTCACCCACAGGGCTGAGAGGAAGGAAGGTCCTTGGTGGACATGGACTTGGAAGGCAGGATGTTCATCCACACAGTCTCAACCACAAAGGAGGGCCTAGCTCTCCTGGGCATAGCTGGTTAAAAGAACAGGGTTCTGGGGTGACAGACCTGGCTTCTGTCCTCCTCGCCCTGAACACACCCTCCTGCAGCTCCTGAGAGATAGGTGACAGGGAAGGCTGTCCTGAAGCCTGCACTGCTGATGGGAAGTCTGGCTGGGTGGGAACTCCTGGCTGTGGCACTGCTGTCTTAGCCTGAGTTTCCAACGTTGCTGTGTCCAAAACCATGCTGTTAATCTTTCATCAGTGACTAGTTTCCCCCCCTAGAAGTATGCAGTATAGACTCTTTATTCTAAATATTACGACACTTCACCAAAATGTATCTTCTCTAGGTCCTCCTCACACTGTCTGCTCCCTGCAAGTGTCTATTTTCTCTCTGGCAGCAGCTGGGCACCCGGGCACACAGCAGAGCTGTCACCTATATACTGCTCCATGGGGGGCCTGCTGGGCTGTTTCTTGGGACACTGCCAATGTTGGGTCTTCAGAGCTTTCTTCTGGACTGTTCTGACTGGCCAGAGACAACTCTGAGTCTTGATTATAAGTAAGAGTACAGACCAGGAGGAAAAGTGCCCAGACTCAGCAGGACCTATCTCTGCAAGTATCTGGAACGAGTTGGCAGCCTGGGGTAGTTTCCATGTGTGTGATGCAGGGACCTCCACGTCAAGCCCAGGCCTGACCCCAGACAAGAGGGGAATAGGAATCTCCCACAAGCTGCGGACACACAGACCCATCCAAGATAGCCTCGAAGTCTGGGGGTGCTGGGGCTGGCTGGCTTAGCGTTCCCCTGTAGTCTGCAGTGAACACTCCTGGGTCCTGGCAGGCATGGGGAGGTGCTGGCCTGGCCCAGGCCCAACACCGAATCACGCTTCCTGGGCTGAATTATTCATGTCTTGCTATCTTCTAAACTATTTCAGTTTTTCATTTTTAAATATTTAATAATTAGGCATCAAATATTGATGCAATTTTATTAGCAAAGGTGGGAGCTGAGTGCTGCAGTGGTTGTGGCCTGAGGTTGGTACCCGGGTCCTGACCGGCTATCTGGAGAGAAAGGAGAGAAGGAGATACACCTTCAGGCTGGCCAGTGCCCCTGAGAGCCTTTGGTGGGCACAGCCTTTTGGGATGCCACATGGTGTGGTAGAGCTGCACCCTGACACGGCCTGGAGTGTCCTGCCCAGCTCCTCTCAGGGTCCACTTGCCCACTCCAAATCCAAATTCCAGGAGATGCACCAGAGTGGCTGGCAGTTACAAGACACATGGGAGCCTGTGGTGGCTGGGACAGTGTGAAGCCCTCCCTCTCCCAGTCCCCACATGGTGCTAGGTAGGGAGGCCTTTCAAGGCAGGGCAGGTGCCACGCCACTGTTCCCTTGTGCTGGCTTCAGTGACAGGTGGAAAAAATGCTACCACCCACTGGTCAGGGCCATCTGCTGCCCTGACGGGACAGGTTACTTCAACTCTGCTGGTGCTGGAGGGTACTCGAGACATGGTCTCCATCGCAAACGGTGTTCCCCTGCTGGGCCATAAATTGCACGCTCTACACCCACGAGGAGACACTCGTCCTGGAATGACATGGGGATGAGCTGCTCGAGTGCCTGCTGCCTGGCAGGCACCGCCTGGGAGAGCTCTGTGCAGCTTTCAAACAGGGCATCTCTGTGTGATTAACGGCTCACTCCAGCAAGCAGCTTGTCACCTTGCACAAAAATGATCTGAAAAGACACCAGCAATTACAGCCCACCAGATTACGGGGTGGGAGAATCCCAGGGTGACAAGCAGGCGCTGATATCATATGCACAGGAAGACTCCTCCCCATCATCGAGAAAGGAGCAGTTGGAGCCCCAAGGGATGGCCCCGCAAGTGCCAGCTTCCCAGCCCGTGTTGGCTCCTTTGGCAATGAAGGCCTGGCTGAGTCTTGCTGGAAGGAGGAAAAATGGCCCCATGTCTACAGTCCCCAGGACCCCTGCATACACGGAGGGCTGAGGAGACGGGCCTACAGGTCAGATCTGGCTTACATCACCTGGCCAGGAGCAGACAGGCTGACATCTGAACCAGGTCTTCAGGGTGGCTGGTCACAGGGACCTTATGATATACTGGCCCAAAGGCCATCTCTGCAGACCCCCCTGAACACCTGCCAGGTCATGGGGACAAAGCGGGTGCCCAAGGTCGTGCCAACCCAGGGATCTGAAAGGCTGCCTAATTGGTCAGTCAGGCCTTTGATCAGAAATGCCTCCCTGGGCCACCCTTGGAGGGCATCCTCTGGGGACTCCCCACTTTGCAATCCTCACAGAACTCACAATCATCTGATGTGATCTGTTTACATGTTTACCAGTCGTCTCTGCCACTAGAGCACGTTCTGTGAGAGGCTTGCTGGGGCAGGGGCATCAGGTAAGTGCTTATCTAGTGAATGAATAAATGGTTTCACATGCATGAACTCTTCTTGGCTTGGCGATCACCCTAGAAGGCACCACTACATTATCTCCATCTTACGCATGAGAATAATGAGGACCAAAGAAGTCAGGAGCAAAATGTCTGTGGCCCCATTTAAGGTTAGATCTGGCTCTGGGGTGGGTCCCTTGGCCAGGAAGCCTCTGCCCCA
Source organism: Tarsius wallacei (assembly GCA_963574415.1). Classification (NCBI taxonomy): domain Eukaryota; kingdom Metazoa; phylum Chordata; class Mammalia; order Primates; family Tarsiidae; genus Tarsius; species Tarsius wallacei. Next base: position 21,417 of record CAUYQG010285612.1, on the reverse strand, counting down.
GCCCCAGGGAACTGTCAGGATGGTTTCCTTCTAATCTGACAGCATATAGAGGAGGACCCTGGGGTGGAGGGCAAGCCTGGACGGCAGCAGTGGCCTGCGTTTCGGCACAAAGCCCACCGCCAGACAGCGCCGCCGTCTTAGAGGAAAACTACGGTGCCAGTCCTGGCTGCATTAATGAGGAGTAGGCATCTGAGTCCGGAAGTAGACAGTGATAGAGGGTGTGTCTTGGCTCAAGAAGACAAGTGGAGCCTACCAGCATCTGTCTTTCGGAAATGTGAACTGAGAAACTCTGGGGGGACTTAGTAAAAGGAACTGAGTGAGGAGCAGGGAGGGGGTGGTGAGCCCACCCAAGAGGGTGAGGGGAGGCAAGGAAGGCAGGAGAAGTAGAAGGAAGTGGCCAGCATAGAGGCAGCTGGCTGCAGACTCTGCAAGAAGAGACATGTCTCGTGGTGGGCAAGGGGTGCCGTGCTCCCCACAGCTCTCCTCCCAGGTGTCTGGGCTTGTGGTCAGCACGTGGTCACAGGCACTCCGCATCTGCAGTCAGGAATGCGGTCCCTGTAGCTGAGATGTCAGCGCCTCCAGGGCTCAGCACTGTCCTGTCCCATATGTGAGGCAGGGCAGGCTGACCAGCTCCTGTCTGGGACCCTCCTCCGGGCTACCTGAGGCCCTCTGCCCAGAGGCTCCTGGAGTTCAGGGACTGAATGGCAACAGCAGTAGTTCTGCCTTTACCGGGCAGCACGGAAGCGACAACAGCTACAGGGAGGGCTGCCCCATCTAGGATGAGTAGAGGGTTTTGTGCCGCGAGCCCAGACATGACCCCAGTGTCAGTCTCATACCTGGCCTGTTGGCAACTCTGCGGCAGAAGCCAGGCTGAGGCTGAGTCAGGTCCCAGAAACCCCATACGGTGGAGGGTGTCCTCATGCGTCGTCTTCACGTCCATCCAGGCTGAGGACCTGAGCGCAGGCTCAGAGGCTGCCCAGCGTGGCCATCACAGAAATTCTTGCATCCACCCCTAGCACCAAGGGCTGACGGAGGGCCAGGTACTCGCTTTTAGAAACACACATTGCAGCCTCCAGTGGGGAGTAGGGCTGGGCCAGGGAGGGTCCTCAGTGGCCCCTTCTATAGGGAGGGACAGTCCCCAAAGTCCATTCCTCTAAATCCTGCAGGCTCCATGCAGACTCAGCCTCTGGACACACAGGAGCCCACGGCACATGCACACCCTCAGCCAGAGCCAGAAACACTCCAGAGGAGAGTCACACACAACATGATATCCTCACAGAGCCTTGAGACAGAAACCAGGGGACACAGTGCTTGACCCAAGTTTCCAGAAGCAGCTTCCTTCCAGGAACGAGCCCAGCAGGTGGTCTGTGGAGTGTGGCATGGGCACACGCAGTGCCCACAGACCACAGGGCAGAAGCTCTGATGAGCCGCAGGCAGAGGCGGTGAGGTCCTGGAGTCGCATGGCACCTGCTGAATCAGAGCTGGGTTTGTGTAGGGCCGATGCTCCATCCATTTTGCATGTTGTATGCAGTATTAATTTCTACAGTGGGCTCACAGAAACCCGACTCCCTGGCAGGCGCACTCCCTTTGAGAGGAGCGAAGACTTTTCAGAGCTCATCTTTTATTGACTGAGTCATTTTCGAGCCAATCTGTCTGCTTTCGGCAAGACAAGTTTTAAATCTCTCTCTTCCTCCTTTTTGAGATGTGGCAGTCTATTAAAATCTGCTCATGTATGCAACAAGGACTCAGATTTGAAATGGAGTGAATTCCTTAGGTAGCTGAAGATGAGGAAAGATGACCACAGAGCTGGTCTAGCAGCTGGAGCGCCAGAACCAAGGCTCTGGAAGGAGGAAAGGGCCAAGGAAGAGGGGCCAGGGTGGGGGACGTAGAAGACCCAAGTGGTAAGAACTCCTGTGTATGCCCCAGGCCAGTCGAGACAGAAAGGACTTGAGATAGTCAGAAGCGAACTGGCTCTGCTATGAGGACAAGCCCAGCCTGGGGGAGGAGAAAGGGGAGACTCACTGAGGGGCTAAAGACTTCACAGCAACAGGGCTGGCCATCACAGGCAGCCCGAAGCCCAGGCTGTCTTGCTCACGTGCTCCTGGGGCCTGGTGCCCGGGCAGTGCTCAGGAACACGTGCTGGGCAGGGTTGGGCTGGAACAACACAGGCGCTGTGCTGAGGCCCAGCAGGAGAGGCTGTGGCACAGAGTCATCATCCCTCCACCACCAGCTGCCCCACTGCATGGGGTGCAGACCACCTGGGACTCTACAGGCCAAACAGCATCTTGCTATCCATGTGGCTCACAGGAGCCTCCTGACAACCCTGGGGGCAGGTGAGGGCAGGCCACTCTCCATCTCCAGAGATAAGGAAACAAAGGTGCCCTCTCCAAGATAAAGGGCGGCAGACAGATGAGGACATCCAGCTGTGCCCCCACTCGCTGCCCCCAGGTACCCCACACTCCTGCCTGCAGTTTGGGGCGGGGTCTAAAGCGCGCATTACAAGTGTCAGGCACTGAAGGGCTCTCACTTCAATCGAGGTGCAAAGTGAAACTGTAAGGAGCTGCTAATTGGGCACTTGGCTTGAGTCACCCGTGAAGTTTACAGACATGCCAGAAGGAAAAGGAAAGGAATCCCACACCACAGTGAGCTGGTTCCACTCTCCAGCTGGGCCGTGGGAAGGTGCCCCAACAGTCTCAACAGTCTCTGTGGCTGCTGACATCACCAGGACCGTGCAGGGTTACAGGGTGTAAGGAAGCCAGGCTCTGATCCTAGCAGAGGGGGATCCCAAACACACACAGTAGCGCGCAGAGCTCAGTCTCAAAGGCCCTGGAACTGGCTGTCAGGTGGGGAAGGTAGATGCACAGAGGTGGCCGAACCCAAGAGGGACATATCATCATGGGACAGACTTGGGGCAGGGTCCGCGATGGTGCTGAGGCTGGCGGGGGGCAGAGCAGTGGGCTCTGGTTCAGGAAGAATACGTCACAAGCCCCCGGGCAGGGAGGGGCCAGGACAGTGGCAGGAGACGGCAGAGGAAGAAGTGCCCTTCTCCTGCCCCAGCAATGTCTGCAAACCCCGTGATGAAATCACACGATTTCTTTACAACTCCAATTACACACCTAATTGATAGTGCTGCCCTTTTTACCCGACATCAGGATAAACAAACAGCGAGGAGAGCACAGCCGAGGACAAGGGCGGTGGTAATTAAAGGTAATTAAAGCGCCAGCATCTTCAACAAAATCCCATCCCCTCCCCTGCCTGCAGGGACACCACCGACCCCCTCATGGGGAGACAAGGATGGGAAGCACTGACTGCTGAGCCCGAGCCCGAGCCTCCCAGCACCCGCCCTGCCCCTGGGGCACCTGTGGCTCTGGAGAGGACACAGTGTCAGCAGGGGCGCATCTCTTCCAGCAGCTCTCGGAGCTCTCGCCCACAGCACCTCTCCCTCACGCCCAGGGTGCCCGTGCCCGGGATGCTCCCCCAGCAAGGACGATGACCTCCTCCCATGGTCCATTCCCAGCTGTCTGCTGAGATCACCACCCACTACTCTCACTCTCGGTGCCCGATGGCCCTCATAAACACCCCAGGGCCTGGGCTCACAGTCCTATTTCACAGATGGGGAAGCTGAGGTTCCAAGAGGCAAGTGTCCTTCCCAGGGAACCCGGCTGCCATAGGGTGGAGTGGGAACTCTGTCCAAGCCCTCGGACCTTGGGCCCCCTGGGGACGTTCACTGCCTAGGCCAGTAAGCTGGAGCCAAGAGTGCTCTAAGCCTGCAGTGCCCTCACTGCCTTGTCCTGGGGTCTAGGCTCCAGCCACTGAAGGTAGATCTGTAAAGCCAAATCTGTGGTCATCATTTGTGAACTATGGAACCAAAGGTGAAACACCTGGGGAAGGGGCTTATGGGAGCCTTTTGTTTCTTGGCCACAAGCCTGGCCTGGCTTTTACCAGACAGGCTCCCGCACAGGTCTAGGCCAATGGGCTCCTGGCCACAGTGGCCATCGCTCTAAGTGCATACCATGGGCAGACAGCTGCCTGGGCTCAAAGGACAACCTTCCCAATGGCCGGGGTTGGAAACTAGCCTCATCTTAGAGCTGGAGACCCAAGCCCAAGGTCGCCCAGCTAGCCAGCGCAGAGGTTGGGGCCCCAGCAGTGTGCACAGTCAATTCTAAGACTCACCAGCTCCCAGGCCCTGAAACCAGAGCAGCTGACAGAAAAGTGTGGCGGCTATTCCTTCATCATCTCAGGAGTAACTTTCCTCTGGAGCAAACATTAACTTAAATAAAGACGCAGCAATGTCTGAAGGTGACTCTGGGAGGCAGCTACGGCTGCAAAGCAACCCAGGGGCTGGGGAGGGCAGCGAGTGAGCCTCCCCCACATGCTCCCTCTCACTGCACACTTGCCAAGAGTCCGTGCTGGACGAGGCTCCAGGGGCACGGCAGAAGGCTGGCGCACAGTAGGGCACGGCAGTGTTGGGAAACAGTGGCTCCCAGGGTCAGAGAGGCCATGGGGCGTGCAAGACCAGCATCTCTTGCATATCCCTGGGACACTGGCTCTCCTGCGTCTTCGGCCCGGCTACGTACCCTGCAGAGCCCCTAACAAGTGTTTCTGGATGTGTGTGGACACATGTCCTATCAATTCTGTTTCGCTGGAGAACCCTGACCAATGAACGTGCCCAGGGCCAGTCTGTCTGGCAGGAAGAACAGTGACGCCATGAGAAAAAAGAGCAGGAGGCAGAGCGTCCTCAGGGGACACTGCCCGACAGCCTCACTGTGGCACAGACCTGGAGGTCCTAAGCCCTGGCTTCACATCAGAGTATCTGAGGGAACTGGTGAAGGCAGAAAGACGAACATTGCCTATTCTCATTCGTGTGGGAACTAAAGGGATGCATCTCATGGAGGTAGAGACTAAATGATACTTCTCAGAGGTTAGGAAGGGTGAGTGGGGCGGGAGGTAATGATAAGTTGGCCAATGGGCACAGATGTGCTGTTAGAGAGAAGGAATAAGAGTGCATACAGCAGAGGAGGGTGACCATAGTTAACAATATACTGCATATTTCAAAATCTCCAGAAGACTTGAAATGTTCCCAACACATAAAAATGACAAATACCTGAGGTGATGGACACCCCAAATACCCATCTGTACATTCTACGCACATAATAAAACATCGCATGTATCCCATACACATGTAAAACACATGCACAATTTTTTAAGAAGTCAATAAAACAGTAAGAAGCCTTAAATTATCTTTGATTAAAGAGGTTTATGGCCATCCAGTCCAGATCGGATGGTGCAGACGCCTTTCTTCCCACTCCTCGTGGTAAACTCAACTTTGAGCCCCGGTGCGACATGTGAGGGGCAACTAGGCAAGTCTGGAGAGAAGGACGAGAAAGGGGAGGGGGCTCGAGAAGCAGCAGGAACCTTAGGACCTCACTCAGCAGAAGGCGACCGGGTAGCACACTCCTGCCTGGACCAGAGCCCTGTCACGGGGACTTAAGAGCGCGTGTTTGGGGTTGTGATTTCGGGGGGAAGGGTATCCTGCCACTCAGGTCTGTGCCTGGAAGCAGGCCTGAGACCCCCTTCTCTATTCAGAAACAGATGCTGTAATGCTGAACATTCCTCTACCAAATCAATGTATAACTTCAGTATAATTTCAATAAAAAAGTAAGAGCTCAAAGGCCTTTTCTTGAACTTGACCAAGTAATTCTAAAATGCACTTAGAGTAATAAGTAGGTAAGATAATCTAATTTAAAAAAATCAGTAGTGCCTTATCCTACAGCAAATATTAACATATAAAAGTTATATTACTGAAAATATGGTACAGATTAGTGAAATAAAAATAAACAAAAATTCTGAATCTAGACCCTATTTTGCATAAGAATGTAATAAAGATAAAGACAAAATACAACTCTCTGGAAATTAAAGGATTATCTCATAAAGAAACTGTTTAGTCATCTGAAAAAAGATCAGTTTAGATCTTGGCCTTATGTCACATACCAAATAAGTCCAAAGTAGATTAAACCTTTAAATATAAAAAATAAGCCAAAAAAAGCCTAAAGAAAAAGAATTACTTATCATATCACTGAAGAATGTTCTAAGCTTAAAGAGAACAGAATTACCAGATGAGAGATAAGATGCACAGCCAGTTCTGGGACAGATGGTGAAACCAGACTCCACCCGGCTCTCACTGAAGGCAGCTGTGTCCTGAAGGGAAGGAGTGCAGGCAATAGCCACCTACAGCCCCTGAGGAGTCAGCGGCTGCTGGGAGACTGAGGGAGGAAACCAGAACCACAAGTGTCACCAACTCAGGGGTGAGTGTCCCATTTCTAACTGCATCACATCCATAGCTCCACTTAGGCAGAACCAGCATCTACTGTGTTGAATCTTCTAATTCATGAATGAAGTACATCTCTCCATTAATTCAGATGGAGAACCTCCTGATCCCTGAATGCAGTATGTCTCTCCATTGATACAGATCTTTGATTTCTTGCCTCAGCATTCTATAGCTGTCAGTGTACAGTTTTGTAAGATTTATACCTATGGATTTTATTTTTAGGGACGTAAATAGAAATGGTATGCTTAAAATTTCAGTTTTCTTGTGGCTCAGCCTGTCATCCCAGCCCTTTGGGAGGCTGAGGCGAGTGGACTGCCTGAGTCCGCGGGTTTGAGACCAGCCCGGGCAACTTAGTGAGACTTCATCTCTACAGTAAATCAAAAAATTAGCTGGGCGTGATGCACGCCTGTAGTTCTGGCTACTTGGAAGGCTAAGGCAGAAGGATCACCGGAGTCCAGCAGGTCGACGCTGGGGTAGCCATGAGTATGCCACTGTACTCCAGCCTGGACGACTGAGTGAGACTCTAACTAAAAAAAAAAAAAAAAAAAAATTGCAGTTTCCACATGTTTAGTATATATGCACAAACCACACACACACACACACACACACACACACATCTTGTAAAGTGAGATCAGCAAGATTGTAGGATAGAAGATCAACACACAAAAGTCAATTGTGAACTCACTCTATTAGTTTTTATGTCTTGTGATTTTCGACATAGGCAGTCATATCCCCTGCAAAGAGGAAGACTTATGGCCCTCTCTTACCAGCCTGTAGGTCTTCTTCTCCTTTTCCTGCCTTCCCGCCTGTCTAGGCCTTCTGGAAAGTGAGTGTGGGGGGTAAGGATGAGCACCTCTGGCCTACTTCAGCATTTCCAGTCTCTCACCCTGTCTCTGAGGTTTGCTACAGGGCTTTTGTGTGTGCTCTTTAGCAAGGTGAGGAAGTTCTCATCTTTCCTAGTTTGCTGAGAGTTTTGCCATAAATGCACAATGAATTCTGTCAAATGCTTTTACGGCATCAGTTGATTTGGTCATGTGATTTCTTCCTTTTAGCCTGTTGATATGGTAGATTACATCGACTAACAACACTAAACCAGCCTTGCATTCCTGGAATACATATACATACGTTCCTGTAGTCTTCTTTTTTAGTCTTGTCATTGGTTTTAAACTGGAATTAAAAAAGAAGAATGTGTTGGAAAGTGCTCCCCCTTCTATTTCTCTGAACCATCTGGGCCTAGAGATTTTTTTTTGAAAGCTCTTTGATTATGGATTCAATGTATCTAATAGTTATAGGATTATTGAGATGATATACGTCAGATTGTGTGAGTTACGCAGTTTCCAGTTTTTACTTCCTGGAGTTTTCTGTTCTTGTTTGTCTATGTGACCTCAGTGCTACCTAGCCTGGACTCGAGGGCCACTAAGACCTGGGAGTGAGTACAAGACACAAGACTGGGTATCAAGACAAACCCTCGCTTTTTGGCCTGAGAAGCAAGTGGGAGAAATCCCATTTTTCTTCTGTTTTCTATCCTTTGCTACATGAGCATCCTGGCAATCCTGAGGAGGTACAGCTGCTGCTGGACAGATACTCACAGCCGTAGAAAACGGACCGTTCCTTCTGACCAAAGCATGGGGTGTGTCCCAGCACTTCCCTCTCTGGATGATGCTGGCATCAGTTGTGGGGCCAAACGACACAGGAAGCCAAGCCTGAATTAATGGAGGGAACTGTGGGTCACCTGGAGATGGTCAGGAGCTCATGGAGAGGATTCTGGAGAACGTTCTCTGAGCTGGCATGTGGGGATCTGACCCTAACCAGCACCCCAAGGGTTAGGTAGCAGGACAATGGGCTAGATCACTGCCTAGCACCCAAAGAGGCTGGCAGAGGGCACAATGTTAGATGACCTGGAATACTCTGCAAAGACCCTGACGTGGAACTGTCACCAGGAACCCCTAAAACCAACATAAATAAATATTTTCCACAGAACCCAGATTAAGAAAAGACCTCAGATCTCGTAACATGACATGCAGTGTCCAGAATACAATCTAAAATTAAGCAGCACATAAAGAACCAGGAAAATACAAACCTGCTAGGAAAAACACAACAAACAGATGCCAATTCCAAGATGAGGGAGATGTTAGAATTATCAAGCAAGACTTTAAAGAAGTCCAAGAAGTAAGCGATCAGAAAATAATACAAAATTAACTTTTCACAGTCTACTTAGAAATGATATTTTCTCACTTAAATTGCAATGCAGACATCATGTCACCGCATGGGTCCCTTCATGCTGCAGTGTCACATTCATTATACCTATGCATGCTGAAATCATCAGAGAGTGTGTATGCATTAAATCTTTCCCATCCTTTAACTTACAAATATCATTAAACTTGAAGTGTCTGAAAATCTCTATCTTTTACATGGAGAGGAAATTATCTAAATCACTTCACATCACTCATCAAAAACCACAGAGGCCAGAAGACAGGGAAACAATGTTGATTTCTGAAGTGCTAACAGATAAGAACCACTGACCCAGAATTCCACATCCAGCAAAGATATCCTTCAGCAATGAGGGCAAAATAAAGACACTGTCAGTTGAATGTAAACTAAGAATCCGTTGCAGCAGACTTACTCTAAAAGAAATGCTAAAGGACATTCTGGCAAAAGAAAAATGATCCCGGGGGAAAACCTGGAACTTCAAGACTCAAGAAACAGCAACAGGATGGCATAATGTCCAGATAAAAACACAAACTAGTTTCTGCCCTTATGCTCTTAAAAATAGTTATGACAGTTAAAAACAAGATTTATTGCACTTTTCTTGGTGGGGGTTTTCACCAAGAGTAAACACATATAAGTACCATAACATAAAGGTGGGGGGTGGTGAGAAACCTACATTGTGATAAGATCCTGACAGCCCATGTGAAGTGATAAAATATTAACTATGAGCGTACTGTGAAAAGTCAAAAAGTATATTTTAATCCATAGTAAAATAACTTTTAAAAGTATACAAAAAGATACAATAAAAAGATAGACAAATCAAAGTGGAATACTAAGAAATGTTCACATAATCTGAAAGTAGGCAGAAAAGAGGAACCAGGGGAGTAAAAACAGGGAGGACAAACAGAAAACTGATCATAAAATGGTGGACCTAAGTCCAAATATATTTTTAAAATTACATTAAAGATAAGTGGTCTAAACACATGTATAAAAAGGCAAAATACATATTCCTACCAGATGCACATGGGACATTTTATCATAGCTCAAGCTCTTGACCATCAAAAAAATGTTAAATTAGAAAAAAAAAATAAGTCATGCAAAGTAAGTTTTCTCAACATAATGGAATTAAACAAATCAACAACAGAAGTTACCTGGAAAATCCAGCAAAGACACTTTGAAATAAAAAAAAAACAACTTCTAAATATGGACGGGTCACAGCAGACATCTTGTCTTCATCCGTTTGTGCTGCTACAACAGAATACCTGAGACCGCGAATTTATAACACACAGAATATACTGGCTCACAGTTCTGGAAGCTGGGAAGTCCGAGATCATCGTACCTGTACCTGGCAAGTGCTTTCTTGAGGCATCTTGAAGTGGTAGAATGTGGACAGGCAAACAGAGACAGAGAGCCCACTACTGAAAGTACTCTTTATAATGGCATTAATCCATTTAAGAAGTTGGAGCCCTCCTGACCTAAACACCTTAGTTAGGCCCTGCTTCCTAACACTTTTGCATTGGGGATTAAGTCTGAATCTGGGGGGGCACACATTCAAACCATAGCAAGTCTTAAAGGAGATTTGAAAATATTTTGAACTAGACATAAATAAAAATACAACATATCAAAATCGGTGTAATACAACTACATCAGTGTTCAGATGTAAATTTATAGCACCCAATGCTTACATAAGAAAACAGAAAAATATCTCAAATATGAAATCTAACCTTCTACTTTAAGCTGGAAAAAGAACAAAATATTAATAAAACTAAAGCAGGGAGAAGAAAGCAAATGAAGAATAGAAATCAAAAAAACTGAAAACAGAACAACAGCAAAGTACCAATGGAACCACAAGCTAGGTCTTCGAGGAGACCAGTCAAGTTGATAAATCTCCAGCACAATTGAAAAAGAACAAATCACAGATGCAAACTACCAATATCAGGAAGGAAGTAGGAAGTATTGCCACAAACCCAGCAGACATTATAGAATTAATAAAGGAACAGTACAGCCAACTCTTTGCTCATGAACTTGACCACTTAGATATAATGAACCAGTTCCTCAAAAAAATATAGTCTACTAAAATTCACCCAAGGCGACAGTGAGAACTCACTCTTCCTATAACTATTAGAACCTGACACAGCCACAATCTCTAGGCCCATATGGTTTCATCAGCAGTTCCATAAAACATTTAAAGAAGAAGTAACATCACTTCCACACAATCTCCTCGAGGAAATAAAAAAGGAGGAAAACTTTCCAATTCATTTCACGCATTATATTGATACCAAAACCAGACAAGGGCAGTTTAAGAAAACTACAGACAAATAGGAATATAGATGCAACAATTACTAACAATATTAGCTAACTGAATTCAGCAACATGTGAAAGGAGGACTATACCATGACCAAGGGAGGTTTACTCCAGGTATTCAGGGCTGTTCAACGTTGAAAATTTCACAAATAATCCCAGTGATACTCTGTCAACCACACTGATAGTTTAAGGCAAGAAAAAAACACATGATTATATCTGTAGATCCAGACAGAGCATTTGACAGAATTCAACTTCTAACATGGTAAATGCTCTCACCAAACTAAGAATAGAAGAAATATCCTCAGCTTGTTAAAGGGTTGAAACCACAACCAGCCTACTGCTAGCAGCACACCTAATGGCGAATGAATGAATGCTTTCCCCTGAGATGAGGAACAAGGCAAGGAAATCCACTCTCCTCACTCCTACTCAACACCACACAAAGGCCCTAGCCATGGCTATCAGGCAAGAAAATGAAATACAGGCGAATAGATTTTAACAGAATAAACAAAGCAAGTTCCTAGTCACAGATGCCAGGACCACAAATATTTAGAAAACAAAACCATCCAGAACTAGTGAGTGAGTTTAGCAAGGTACAGGTTACAGAGCCACCATAAAAATCAGTCATGTTTCTATATACAAGCAATGAATAACTGTAAACTGTAAAAACATTTGCAATAACTCCCCAAACTAAAAATTTTTAAAAACCTCAATAAAATTGCATATTCCTAACAAAAACGTGGTACATGTGTAAGGCAGAAAAATCACAAAATGGAAAAATATACCATGCTCATGAATTGGAAGACTCATCCCAATAAAGCAATTCTCCCAAACTCATCTACAGATTTAATGTAATTCCTATAAAAGTCTCAGCAGGACTTCTAAAGATAAAGACAAGCTGGACGTAAAATTTGTATGCCTAAAGTTAGAGGAATTGTACTCTTGATTTTAAGACTTATTAAAGCTACAGTATTTAAAACAGTGTGGTAACAACAAAGGGACAAAATTCTTACATTCCTAGACACCATAGCAAGAATACGGGGAGCAGAAATAGACCCACATAATTCACGGTCAACTGATTTTTGACAAAGGTGCAAAAATAATTCAAGGGAGGCAAGACAGTCTTTTCAATGCAGTAATGGGACAATTAGACATCCATATGAAGAAAAAAACAAAAACCAAAAGTATCATGATCTCAATTTCACATCATATGCAAAAGTTAACTCAAAATGGGTCATACAGAGTCTGACAATTAAGTTCGTGAACACATCCTAGAAAAAATGCTGCATACCTTACATGCTGAATATCACTACGGTCACCTTCAAAGTACACCCCTTGGGAAGCTATGTACTGACACCAGTGCCTAATCCACCCGTCAAAGCAATTTTGGAACTCCTTTTCTGAAACGGCCATCAGAGTTGTCATCGTGAGAATCTCGGAGTTTGAATTAGAGCAATGAACAAACACTATATTTCTTGTTAAACTTGGCAACAGTGAAAGTGAAATCAGGGACAAGTTTAGTCCAAGTTCATGGGGATAATGTCATGAAGAAAACGGCACTGTACAAACGGACTGAATGTATTTCTGAGGGGAGAGAAAGCATCACTGATGAAGAGAGGTCAGGACAGCCAGTAACAAGCAGAACTGAGAAAACATTGCAAAAATTTGCCGAGTTGTGCATCAAAATTGTTGGCTCACTGTCAGAAGTATAGCAGACCAAATAACACCAATAGAGAAACAGTTAGGAAAATCTTGGCATGAGAAAGGTGTATGCAAAAATGGTCCCGAAGGAACTCTTGTATCATGACAATGCACCAGCTCACACGGCACTGTCAGTGAGGGAGGCTTTGGCCAGAAAACAACTAACTATTGGAACACCCTCTCTACTCACCTGATCTGGCCCCCAGGGACTTTTTTCTTTACTTGACGATAACAGAAATATTGAAAGGAAGACACTCTGATAACATAAAGGACATCAAGGGGAATATGACAACAGCGCCAATGGCCATTCCAGAAAAAGAGTCCCAAAATTGCTTTGACAGGTGGACTAGGCACTGGTGCTGTGCACAGCTTCCCAAGGGAAGTACTTTGAAGGTGACCATAGTGATATTCAGCAATGAGGTATGTAGCACTTTCACTAGGATGAATTTGCAAACTTAACTGTCAGATCTCGTATTATCTAAATGTAAAACTTAACTTTTAGTCAAAAATATAAGACAGAAAATCTTGTTGGGCTAGGGTTAAGTGAGATATAATCCCTATAAGAAAATTCATCATTTGAGTGCACAAAAAGTAAAAGTGTTTGCTCTGAGAAATATACCATCAGAAAACGAGGAGACCAGGCACAGGTTGGGAGAAGATATTTGTCAGTTATGAGGTGGGACCCAAAAGATCCCTGGAATTTATTTACAAAAAAATTGTATACTTATTCTTTCATGTTTAAGCTTCAGTCACCTTGAAAGTACTCTCCATTAGATGCAATACACCTAGCAGTAGATGCTTTTTCCACTCCAGCTCCAGCTTTAGCTTCCTATTTAGCTTTTGAACTTATCAGTTTAGATGCCTTTTAGTGCTTCTGCCGTTTTTTGCTTTACCTCTTTTACATTGGCAAAACATTTCCCTTTGAGAACTTTTTTCATCTGGGGAAACAAAACAAGTAACTTGAAGCGAGATCGGGTGAATAGGAGGCTGGGGCGTGGAAGTCATGGCATTTTTAGAAAAAAACTTGCAAATCACCCATCATGAAATGGGCAAACACATTGAAAGAATCTCCAAAAACAAATTCACTCAACCTGCACACAGCCTCTCACAACAATGCTAGCTGGTACACTGATGCCGATGGGTTCCTAGAATACTTACCTAGCGGGGAAACCTGTACTACAAGGGGTTTTTGTGGGGGATTCACACAAACTCAATCCTAACAATCTAATTAAAAAGCGGGCCCAAACTTGAAGAGTCATTTCACCAAAGAGGATATACAAATGGCAAATAAGCACAAAAAAGATAGCTGACCACTAGACGTTAGGGAAATGCAGACTGAAGGGTGACGAGACATCAGCACACACTGAAGGACTAAACTTCCAAACACACCACATGTGATGGCACGACACATGGCACCGGGAACACGCAGACACTGTGGAGGGAGCACGGAGTGTGCAGCTGCTCCAGGAGCCCGAGTGGCACATCTTGTAACCTCTATGCCTGCCGCGTGACCCAGCAGTCCCACTCCCAGGCATCCGCCTGAAAGAAATACAGGCATGTTCACACAAAACCCGCCTGGGAATTCCAACTTTAACTTTCAGCAGCTTGATAATGCTGTGTCTGATGTGTCTGACCCTCCTGTGTGTTGGGATGCGACGCCCGTTCAGGCTGAGATGCTGCAGAACTTTCTGGGTCTGGACCACCCGTGTGTACTCAGGCCCCTCTGGCCCTGCAGGACCCTCCCTCCTCCTCTGGCTGCCCTAAGCATGAGTCTTACCAGAAGCTGCTCTCCTCCTCCTCTCAGGAAAAGATACTGGGGCCCAGGCCACCTAAGTATGGGTTCCAGAAATCTCTGCTTCTCCACCCAGACAGCCCCTCAGCTGCTTAGCCCACCATAGAAAGGTGGTAATCCATCCTGGTGGGTATGACGGGTTCTGGGTCCCGCAGCTCTGGATGGCATCAGACCCATCCTCCGACCACAGGGGTAGGAGAGTCGAGGCCCTCTCGCCAGCGAACCTTAGCATGTGTGGGGGCACCAAGGAGTTTCTGTCTTCCTAAATCGTAGTCTCAGAACAAATTTTCTTCTCTTTGTACACAGTCAGGTGGTCTGGGGGTGTCATCACTCATCAAAGGCACTGGCTGCTGCATCAGGAGCAGAGAGCAAAGGACCGACTGCCGGGTCGAGGGCATCTGCAGAGCTCTGGGAGGCAAGTAGTCACACCCAATCAGCTGGGGTGGTTTCAAACACCCAACCCGTGCCCCCTTCCCAATTGCTGGAAGGCCTGGGAGGTAACAGAGTCGACTACATTGTTTGGTAGGGGATGGGCACTCAATAGCGGACAGGGGGGCGCTCCAGACCCTGAGACACAGGCCATAAGAGAAAAGCGGGGCCTTCGGTCTGGGGAGAGAGAACCTGGGGCAGGCAGCTGAGTACAGCTGGATGAGGTCAAGGAGTACAGCTCTTAAGACCCCTTCCCACTTGCCTGGGACCCTACCCCCCTGCGATCTTCGGGCCCCATGCCAAGGTGTGCCCCCTCTAGTGGAGAAGAAGAGGCCAGGCCTCCACCAGGCAGGCAGGACTCCTCCCACTGCAGGCTGGGGAGTAAGACAGGCCCGAGGGGGCTGCTCTATCTGCTCCCCGAAAGCTCAGGGTTGTCAGGAGCAGTTCTTGAGCCGAGCGTGGGCCATCGCTGATCTAGGAGTTGTGAGCACTTCTCACCCTCAGGCAGCCAGAAACCAGGTGGCCACTGGGAAGCCTAGGCCTGTAACCTGTGCAAGGCACAGAGGCACCCTCATCTGCGGCTGGCGCTGACCTTCTGCACTTGGGCCATCCGTCAAATGGGCACAACCTCCGGGACAGCCCTGCACAGCTCCACAGAGGCGCTTCCCTTCTGGCCCCATCCCCCTCCAGCTCCCTGTGACTCAAACCACTGCCGCACCAGGCCGTGCGTCTGCAGCACATGTGGGGCACTTACCCCTCCAGTGCTGGAGCATGGCTAGTTGGCATCCAAGGCCTTGACTAAGGTCACATCACCAGGGCCTTCTCCAGCTGTCACCCAACTCTTTCTGACCAACACTATTGGAGTTTTAGCACGATTAACCACCCAGCCTCACGTGACATCACTCTCCGATCACTCGGGGCACACTGGTTTTTCCCCACTTGGACTGTAAGTTCCTAGACGGCAGGACCCAAGTACAGCACCTCGAGATGGCAACAGGCTGGCACACACGTGAGGTCAAAAGTATGTCATCCCTGCACCCGAAACACCAGCCTTCCTCTCTGACTCCCACTAACTGCAGAGCTGGGCTGAAGCCCCTTGGAGCTGCTCAGTGGTCATCACCATACCACATCTGTACCTGAGCAGGCCGAGGCCTGGGCAGGTAGCATCCCTGTCCCAGGTGGCATGGGGGTGGAGAGTCCTGGCAGACACAAAATGGAGAGCCTGAGGGTGGCGCTATGCCCAGGTTGCAGAGAAAGGCCTGCGCCTCTGCCGCCCACTCGCCTCATCCTCCGTCCCTTCGAGCCCCTCACTCCCAGACAGGAAAAGGCTGCCTGCCGGCCCCACGGCTGCAGGGCAACTGGGCGCGCGGGAGCTGAAGCCGCTGTGGAGGGATCTGGGGACTCCCCGGCGACTGGCTCCCTGGAGGGATGCTGGGCCCTCGTCTCGGCCACTGGGGCCTCTCGTGGCTGCTGGCATGCCGCTGCCCCCTGACCTGCTGGCCCCAGCCCTCCCCACCCACCTGACCTCCCCTGCCCTCGGAGACCCACGCTCAGCCACATTCAGAGCCACCTAGGACAGCAGGCTGGGATGAGGACTCACGCTGGTCCCCGGCTCAGAGCCATTTGCAGGGACCAAGTGGGCAGAGTCACTGGAGTCACAGGAATGAAGGTGCACTAGGGGATCTGGGCTGAGGTTCTGCCAGTGCCAGGGGATGCCCGGGCACCTCCTCTGGAGAAGGGGGAAGATGCCACCCCCTCCTGGCAGCAAAGGGTGTGGCCCCAAGGGGGTGGGGGCACAAAAGCCAGGGTATACTGGTAACAGCCCCAGGTTCTGGAAGCCTGTGTGGAAACGTGGAGTCTACGGGGCTCAGGACCGCGCAGTCAGAGCCCCGTATGTTTGCACGCCACACTGCCCCTCCAGGAGCAGCTGCAGCAAGCCCTCCCTGACCATCTGGGACACAGGCCACCTCCACTCCGAAATGCCCCCACTCACGGTTCCGCTTGAGTCATGACTGCATCTGACAGTAAACAGTAGATGCCCAATATATCACCAAAAAAGAGCAAGTGAACAGAAAGGCTGGTCAAGCTGGTTACCTACAGAACTCCAAATACTCCCTGCCCCCACCCCAACCAGCCTGGCATTCCCTCCCACTTCCTTCTGCCAAGCCACAGGTGTAAATGCTACTTCCTACAGGAAGTCCACCCCGCTTTCCACACCACGTCTTCTGACTCCTTCTTCCGTACATGCAGGAATCTGCTAGGGGGTGAGGGGGTGCTCTCTCCCCTCCTTACGTGCCATGCGGGCTCTGGGCTATGAAGACAAATGAGACCACCCTGGCCTGAAGGAGCTGCTGCCTACAGGGAGAAGCACAGAGAGTGGGGCGCAGAGACCTGTGCATTTGCATCTGGCTGCGCCTCCCTCAGCCATGCGTCAGCAGAGCGGCCTGTCCCCCTTGTACCCCCACCTTTGACAACAGTGACCTCCCATGCTCTAGAGCGCGATACTCTAAGCTGAGGCAGTACGGCGAAGGACTGGCAGAGCGAGTAGTGAGTAGGGGTGTCCAGGGGCAGGCTGGCCTCCAAAGGCTGATAAGCAGGGCTCCAAAGAGACGCCTGCACAGCCCTGCAGAGACAAGAGTGGCGGGAGGTCACCCTGAGCAGGACCCTGAGGGAGGAACAGGAGACAGAAGTCAGGACGGAACTCAAGAGGGTGGGGAGAGGGGATGGGGTGAGGAAGAAACATCAAGCCTCACCGGAAGGAGGAGCCGAGGAGGGAGGAGGACCTGTGAGGTTCTGGGTAAGCCATGGGGGCACGGGACCCTATTGTCTGGGCCATGGTGACAGGCTCCAGACTATAGCTGTCAGAGCGAGGGGCAGAGCTGGGGAGTCACACTGGCCTGCAGGCCCGGCCAGGCCCCAGCCCCCAGGCACCCCAGACCCAACCACGGTGCCGACAGAGTGGAGGCCATGCCTACTGACCCCAGCAGGGCAAGGACTGCTGCGTGTGGATGCCGGGGCCAGGGGGCCCGCCCGCTCTGGTGGGGGAAGTGAAGGTCCAGCGCAACCTCAGCACTTAGTGGAGTCCCGCGTAACAAGCTGCAGTGGCTGCTCAGCTCACACCAGGCATCTGCAACTGCTCCTCTCACAGCTGCTGGGGCCTGGCGGGAGGGGGAGCAGCCCATTCAGGCGGGTGGTGTCTGTGGGCCTCGGCATGTGAGCCATCGGACGTGTCTTGTGGGGGCTCGAAGTGCCCAGACTTCTGTGATCAGGGAGGTCACACGTCACGGTCTGACCAGTCTGCTTCCAGAACTGCTGAAGGCCTGGGCACGGAGGACCGAATGTGGGCGGCCTGCTGACTCTCGGTCGAGCGGAGGACCCTGAGCCCTGCATGGCAGACGTACACACACACGGCCTCCAGAGGCTGGCGTCTCATCCACGCGCAGTCTGCAGACCCATCCGGCAGTGGCAAGGCCCAGCCACCTGTCCATCTGGTGCAGGGAGCCCGCTGGCAAGGTCCTGGACAGCCAACAACCTCTTGGGAGGAGTGGGGCTGCTGCCACCCGGGCAGGGGTGCCCCGTGGAGCTGAAGGCAGCAGGAAAGTGGCAGGCCCGAGCTCTGCAGCCACCGTGTGGAGCGTGGCCCAGGCTGGGCTTGAGGATCCGTGTCAAGCCTGTGACTTCACCTCTCTGAGCCTCTGTTGCCTCATCTGCAAACAGAAGTAGTTTGTGCCCACAGACAGAGCCACCAGAGAGCCCAGGTGACCTGACTCCTCCCACCCACCTGCCTAGCCAGCTGCTGGGTCCAGCCCAGGACATCGCGGTGCCCAAGTGTCCCCTCCAGCCATGCTCACCTGCTGCCACCCCGGGCCCAGGGCCCACTGAAGGCTCCCCATGGTCCTCTCAAACAGGCTGGCACAGGCTCCTCACTGGGGCTGCTTCTCACCGGGCATCCCCAAGCTGACTTGGGTTTTTCGCTTTTAACTCCAGGCTTTATTTCAGTGCCAAGTTCATGTGCGGCTTCCCACATCGCTCGACTCCTTTCCCTCTGCCCGGAGACCGCTGGCTCTACCTCTTTCAGACGAGCTTGTTGATTTAGCTCCGCTTCTATAACAAGCGCCTTCCATTGCTTCTTCTGGGTCTGGCCACCTGGGCAGCCAATGCCCTCCTGCGTGGAAGACGAGGATCTGGCTCCTCCTTCCTCCTGCACTCCACACATGCAGCGCGTGCTCTCCCCAGCTCCACCCTTCCGACATATCAGGCTCATCACTTTGCCCAAATCAGGCCCCGCTGCAAACTGTGATCACTGAATGCTTCTCATGCAATTTTCTGCTTTCCCTAGAGCTCGCGACCATCTTGTTTTTTCCAAGTGCCTCGTTTCCTAGGTGCCTATTACTACTAACAGTCATGCCTCTTGGCTGGTTGTCTACACAGGAGTTTCCTACCTTTTTTGTGGGGTGGCACACAGGGAAGGAGGAGGCCACATGCAGCCAGAGGCAGCAGCTCAGGGACCAAGGCCCATGGCAGTGCACACGTGATACACAGGTGTGGAAAGCTGGGGTCTGCATCTTCTCTTGAGACATCTGTGGTACCACATTCTGTCTGAGAAGTCGCAGAAGTGCTGACCAGTTCCCATCCATGCTGGCTGCTCCCCTGGGCCCTGCCCCGGGGTCCTCCTTCACTTTGCTCCCGGGTGGCAGCTCCTGCTTTCCGTGTTCCACACCTTCTCTCTCGGTTTGCACCCTCATCTTTTGAAGTACATGCTCTACTGGCTTCCCGAGAATTTTTTAAGGCCTTGAACATCTGAAAATACACACAATTCCCCCTTCAGAATTGATGGAGGGTTTCGGGGAGGAGGAGTCTAAGTTGCAAGTCACTTTCTGTTAGAAATTTGGAGGCATTGCCACAGGCTTCCTAGCTGCTGGTGTGGTTGCTGAGAAGCGCTAATTGATTCTGGTCCCTGCTCCTTTGACAAATGACATGTTTTTCTTCTCTGGAAGCTCACAGGGTCTTCTTTTTGTCCTGATGTCCTGGGTTTTCATGATGACGTGCACCGCGTGGGTCTATTTTCATCCACAAATGGATGGCTGAGCATCTCCCACGAGGGAGGGAGCTGGCGCCTTTCATGGGGAGACGTTTTTGAAGACTGCAGTCTTGAGCTCCTGTCTTCCCTGCTCTCTGCGCGCCTCTCATTCAGACACTGGGCTGCGGCTCTCATGTTCTTACCTTTCTTCATCTATTTTCCATCTCATTGTCTGTTTGTTCCACTTTCAGATAAACTTCCTCAACTTATGAATCTTCTATTTAGATTTTAATTCTCAAATTTTCACTTTTTTCTTTTGGAGTTTTTAAAAAAGCTATCTTGCTCTTGTTTTGCTGCTGAAAGGTCTGTCTTATTACTCGGAGGACTTCCACAGCATAAGTTTTTGGAGGTTTTCTTAGCTCTGATGGTCTGTTTCCTCCAAGGTGCATTTTTCTACTGTCTACTTTGCTGATGTCTGATCATCCTCGGGCAGCTCTTCGCAATGAGGAGAAGAAAGCCTGCTGCTGCAGGTTCCCATGAGTGACCATTCGGCCAAGGACCCTCCGCCAGTGCCTTCTGGGGCTGGTCAGATTCTCTAGGACATTGTCTTCCTATCCCCGGCCTGGAAGGTCACATCTGCTTCCAGTGTTCTTGAGGGTACATGGAAGAAGCAGTCTTAGGACTGGGGATACCTGAAGTCCATATGCATCCTCTGTGCTCAGTCCAGGTCTCCTGTCCAGAAGCCCCTTGCATGCCCTCTCCATAGCAGCAGTTCTTAAACTCTCCTGAACCTCTAGGACCTGCAGGGCTGGTGACCACAGATTGTTGGCCCGTTCCCAGATTTCTGACTCAGGATGTATGGGATGGAGTCTAAGAATCTGCATTTCTAACAAGCTCCCAGGGAGGCTGCTGCTAGCCTGGGAGCCACATCTTAAGGACCACTGCTCTAAGAGAATAAACTGCTGGCTTTCGTTTTGATTTCTTTCACTGCATACAGTTGGGAGGAAGATCACCTGATCTGTCTCTTAGTTGAACTCTCAACCAAGCATCCTTAATTCTCCATATTTCAGCCAGTCATGTCCTCCCTCAGTGCCACTTGTGCCCAGTTCCTGGGCCGTTTGGGAGCTTTGAGGCATAAATAAGACCATTTTCCTAAGTCTGCTCAGTCCTTTAACTGCTCATCCACCTGTTCCAGAGTCCCAAAATCTGCTGTTGAATCTCCTTTCTGCAGATGTAAGTCTTACAAAAAACTACCACCCTCACCATGATTTTAGGGGGATATGCGGCAGGGGGTGCAGACATGAGACTTGGACTGGCCTTCAGGGCCTGGACACCTGTCTAGCCTCACCTCCCATGGAATGCCGCCGCAGCGCTGCCCTGTCTAGCCAGGCCTCTGCTCATGTGCCCTTTCCCTTCCCATCTTCCAAGTCAATTTTGAGAGACTGTCCACCCCACCCCCAGCGTGACGCAGAAGCACCTCTCTGAAACTCACCTCTCTGTGGCCTGGGACACATGTCAGAGTCACACACAGCCCATCGACAAGATGAACAAAGGGACTGACTGACTGAAATATGGAGAATTAAGGATGCTTGGTTGAGAGTTCAACTAAGAGACAGATCAGGTGATCTTCCTCCCAAC
>CAUYQG010285610.1:0-24093 GCA_963574415.1 Tarsius wallacei | reverse complement strand
TCCTGGAAGTCTTAAAGTTGGGTATATGATTCATCCCATTTTATTCTTCTTTTTCAAAATTGTTTTAGCTATCCTGGTTCTTTTGCCTTTCCACATAAATTTTTGAAAAATCTTGCTTAATCTTGCCAGGATTTTGATAGGCATTGAGTTAAAGCCGTGTATCAGTTTGAGCTAAATAGTTGTCTTTACTATGTGTATCATCCAATCCATGTACACAGCCTGTTTATAAGGTGAATTACATTAATTAATTTTCTTTCTTTTTTTTTGAGTGGGAGTCTCACTCTGTCGCCCAGACTGGAGTGCAGTGGCCGCTCCGGGCCATCGCAGCCTCGACCTGCTGGGCTTCGGCGATCCTTCAGCCTCAGCTTTCCAAGTAGCTGGAACTACAGGCGCACGCTACCACGCCTGGCTAATTTTTTTATTTATTGTAGAGATGAGGTCTCGCTTGCCCAGGCGGGTCTCGAACCCGCGGGCTCAGAATTAATTTTCAAATATTAAACCAGTATCAAATCCTTGGAATAAACCATACTTGGTCAAGGAATACAATTCTTCTTATATATTACTAAATTCTACTTGCTAATATTTTGTTAAAGATTTTTGCATCTATATTCATGAAAGGTATCTGTCTATAGCTTTCTTTTTTGCACTTTTTCTGGTGTTTGTATCAGGATAATTTTAACTTCAGAAAAAGAATTGAATAGCTGTTCCTTCTATTTTCTGGAAAAGATTTGTGGAATTGATACTAATTCTTCTTTTAATGTTTGATAGAATTCTACAGTAAAACCATCTATGTCTAGAGATTTCTTTCTTGGGAGTTTTAAAATTGTTAATAGATATGGGGCTATTAAATTTATCTACTTTGTGTTGGATGAGTCATGGTCGTTTGTTTTTCTGGAATAGTCTATTTCATCTAAGTTTTCAAATTTATGTGTGTGGAGTTGTTTGTTGTATTCTCTTATTCTCTTTTTGATGTCTGTTGAGTCTGTAGTGATATCCCATTTTAATTTTCATACTTATAATTTTTGTCATCTCCTTTTTTCTTTATCAGTCTTATTAGAGAATTGCTAACTTTATGGAGAATTGTTAACTTTAAAAATCAGCTTCCTGTTTTATTATTTTTCCCTATTGTTTTTCTGTTTCCAATTTCACTGATTTCTGCTTATTATTATTTCCAGCCTTCTGCTTGCTTTAAGTTTTTTTCTCTTCTTTTTTTTAGGTTCTTGAGGAAGAAGATTTTCTTTCAGTTCGATGTATTTCTTAATTTCCCTTGTGACCTCCTATTTGCCCCATGGATTGCATAGTAGTGTGCTGCTTAGTTTCCTAGAGTTTGAAGATTTTTCTTGTTACCATTCTGTTACTGATTTCTAGTTTGATTCCATTTTGATTAAGCACATACTTTGGGCTGGGCTCGGTGGCTCAGCCTGTAATCCCAGCACTTTGGAAGGCCGAGGCGAGTGAATTGCCTGAGCCTGCAGGTTCGAGACCCACCCAGGCAACTTGATGAGACCTTGTTTCTACAATAAATCAAAAATTAGCTGGGCATGGTAACATGCGCCTGTAGGTCCGGCTACTTGGAAGGCTGAGGCGGGAGGATCGCCGGAACCTAGCAGGTGGAGGCTGCGGTGGCTGGGAGTGTACCACTGCACTCCAGTCTGGGTGACAGAGTGAGACTCCAACTCAAAAAAAAAAAAAAGAAAAAAGAACATATATTTCATTATTTCGTTTTTAAAAACTTATTGAGGTTTGTTTCAGGGCCCAGGTTATTGTCTGTCTTAGTATATCTTCCATAGGCACTTGAAAATAATGCATACTCTGAAATTGTTAGGTGGAATGTCTTATAAATTTTTATTTGATCCTATTGGTTGATGGTATTGTTGAGTTCTTCTGTATCCTTGCTGATTTTATGTCTAGTTGCTCCATTAATCACTGATAAAAGTTTCCAACCCTTTTAAAAAGTTTTCTCTTTTTCCTTTTAGTTCCACCAGTTTTTGTTTGGCATATTTTGCAGTTCTATTGCTTGGTGCATGTCTGCTTAGGATTGCTATGTCTTCCTAGTGAATTGACCATTTGACTTTATATGACATTTTGGTAAATTTATTTTTGCATTAAAGTCTACTTAATCTGTTCTTAATGTAGCCAGTCATGCTTTCCTTTGATTAATATTTGCATGATACATATTTTTATATCATTGCACTTTCTAACTGTCTATGTCTATGTCATTATCCTTGAGGTAAGTTTCTTGTAGGCAGCATATAGTTGGGTCATGTTTTTTAGTCCAATCTGCCTACATCTGTCTTTTAATTGGCATTTTTAGACCTTGTGCATTTACTGTGGTTATTGATATGCTAGAGCTTAAATCTCCCATTCTATTTTTTGGTTGTTGTTGTTTTTTTTCCCCTCTCTCTGTTTTTTTTATTTTTTATTTTAATTTTCGTTTTCTTTTTCTTGCCTTCCTGTGGGTTACTTGAACGTGTTTTTAGAATTCTACTTTGATTTATATAAAGATTATATCTTTTCATGTTGTTTAGTGGTCACCCACCTCCCTTCTTCCCTCCGCTGGCAGTGTCCCATGACTGCTGATCCCTTCCTTGTGCTATTGTGATAGCACAAGGAAGGGATCAGCACTTATGAGTTTAGGTCCCACTTATGAGTGAGAATATGTGGCATTCAGTTCTTTGTTTCTGTGATAAAATGATTGTCTCCAATTCCATCCAATTTGCTGGCAAGCTCATGATTTTGTCCTTATTTATGACTGCATAATACTCCATTGTGTATGTGTACCACATTTTCTTTATCCAGTCTACTTTCAGTGGGTATAAACCAGAAGTAAGGACCAGTTGGATGCCCAAACTTCACTTGCATGCACATTACTTGTATACCTAATCCTGACTTGTACCCCACATCTTTATAATAAAATAAAGTTATATATATATATATATATATATATATATATATATATATCTCCTTTATATCCCTTTGTATAGCTTTTTTAGTGGTTATTCTGGGTACTGCATTATATATACACAACATCCTAGGCTACTGGTGTCACCATTTTACCAGTGCAGAGTTAAGCATAAAAATCTTATCTTCATTTAGATCCTTTTACTTCTCCCTGTTTATAATATAATTGTCTTGAATATTTCCTCTGCATACATTTAGAATCGCATTAATTCGTGTTATAATTTCTTGTTTTAGCCATCAAATATAATTTAGAAAACTCAAGAAGAGAAGGAAAGCCTGTTGTTTTTACCCATATGTTTGTTTTTCATGCTCTTTCTTACTTCCTAATGCGCCAAGTTTCCTTTTCTTATTGTTTGTTTCCTTTTTGATTAGATAAATTCTGTTAACCATTCTTTCAAGGTAGGTTGGCTGTCTTTGTTTTATAATGTCCAGAATTTTCAGTTGTACTTAGCAAGAGAATGAGGGAAAATTATGTTTACTTCGTGTCCCTGGAGTAGACATGTATATCGCTTATACATACATTTTATACCCCTTCAATGTATCTCCCTTAAGATATACATTTTAATCTCCCCAAAGTTGGGAGCTGTCTTTAATTGCTATTGGCCAGGCTGTAATCACAACATAGTTGTTTTTGTCTGTCTATGTGCACATGTGATCATAGTTACTTACATTGTGCCATTTTAATAGAGTTGGGTATATTGTTTGAGCAAAGTCTTAGCCTTTAAGAGAAAAAAAAAAATCACAGACATAGGAGGCCCTCTCATAGAAACTTGAAGGGAGGAGAATTTTTCCTGGGCCAAAAAGAGATTCCCTCAGAGCATAGGGAAGGAGAGAAAGAAATGGAAATGATTAAATGTCATCTGGAATAGTCCTCCCTAAAACCCACATAATCCACCTAGTATATTAGTTCTTAATGAATTTCACAGACTTGTATATTAACAGCTCAAGATAAGCTTCCTAGAAAGTATGGTAATATGATTGTTATTTCTGGTGTCATGACTGGACAATGATATCCCCTTAGCATTGCAGTCAACAAGTCATTTAAAGACCATTTGAGGAAGAAATATAAGCTCTTGTAGTTGTCAAAAACCTTCCATTGATACTTTCTGGAAAGATCAATACAGTGTCAGCATCAAAACTTGCAGAACGGGTGTCATTCCTGGAAGAAAATGCAGAGACCATAGTGGAGCGCTCTCTTTAAAACTGCCACATCAACAGAGCTTTGGATAACAGAGGACAATTTTGTGTGGAAAATAATGGATACCAATGACTCTACTTTGAAAAGTGATTCAGAAAATTCAGACATTTGTCATGATGAAGTTCTTTATATATATACACAAGAGTAACACATAATAAAATTATGCCTGAATAAGTCTTAAAGAGCTCACTCAATAAATATAAAATAAAAGTCATGTGTTAAGAAGGCATTGTGCAATTATTTAACTGGCATCATTATTTTCCCTAGCAGTACATAAAATAATGATGTACTTACAATCAATATTATCTCCTTTTATCATTTTAACGTTTGCAATCTATATTCTTTATATTTTCATAATTTTTAATTCTAGTAAAATGCACATGAAAATTCAAGTAGTTTTTCTTTTTTTTGAGACAAGTTTTCACTCTGTCACCTAGGTTGGAGTGCAGTGATATCTCGTATCTCACTGTAACCGTAACCTTGAGTTCCTGGGCTCAAGCCATCCTCCCACGACAACTATTCATGTAGTGAGGACACAGTCATGTGCCACCATGCCCAGCTAATTAAAAAAATTTTTTTTATAGAATTGGGATCTCGCTCTATTGACCAGGCTAGTCTCGAACTCCTGGCCTCAAGCTTTGAGTCCTGCCTCAGCCTCCCCAAGCACTGAGATTCATTTTAAATAAAATTCAGATGTACAGTTCCGTAGATTTAAGTGCATTCACATTGTTGTACAAAAATTACCGCCAGGCGTGTTGGCGCATGCCTGTGGTTCCAGCTACTTGGAACAAAAAAAAAAAAAAAAATTACCGCCTTCCATCTCCATAACTTTCTCATCTTCCCAAACTGAAACTCTGTACCCATTAAACAATAATTTCTTGTTCCCTTTTTCCCTGTCCCCTGGAACCATTATTCTACTTTCTGTATCTATGAATTGGACTACTCTATGACTTCACATAAGTGGAATTGTACAAGATTTGTCATTTTGTGACTGGCATTTCATTTAGCCTAATGTCTTCAAGGTTCATTCATTTTGTACCATATGTCAGAAATGTCCTTCCTTTATAAAGCTGAATAATATTCCATTGCATGTTAATGCCACACATTGTTTATCCACTTATTAATATCCATCGAAGGACATGTGAGTTGCTTCTACCTCTCGGCTATTGTGAAGAGTGCTGTTATAAACCTGAGTATTACAGATAATCTGAGTTCCTGCTTTTCAATTCGTTGGGATATACACTCAGAAGTGAAATTGCTGGATCATGTTATCTTAGAGCGAGTGAAATTCAAGAATGACTTACCTCCCAGGGTTGTGTGGTATTATGCTATAGATAATGGTTTTCATCCTCTGTTCCTGGCTCATAACTCCACAGCCCTTGTTACCGTCTTATTACAATGGTGCGTGTGTTAGGCCTCAGGGGCAGGCCTCAGAAACAGAATCTCTCTGACCTTCTCCTGCCCTCTTTTCACCTAACCTAAGGCAGGACTCTGGTCTTCCCCTGCCTTTCTGATTGTGGATCTTAAGATCCAAAGAGAATTCTGCCCTATACACTGGAGAAAGAAATGCTGACATCATTAAGCTTCCATAAAAACCCAAGAGGACAGGGTTCAGAGAACTTCCTAGAGGGTGGCTCACCCTGCCCTTTCTCCCATACCTCACCCTACACATCTCTATCCTTTGCAATATCCAATATCCTTTATTTAAAAACCGGTAAATGTGTTTCCCTGAGTTCTGTGAGCTGCCCCCACAAATTAATCGAACTCAAAGAGGGAGTCAAATTAATCGAACTCAAAGATGGGAAGCCCAACTTGAAGTTCCGGAGGCCCCAAACTGTGACTGGTGTTTGAGAGGGGACAGTCTTGTGGGACTGAAACCTTACCCTATGGGATCTCACACTATCTACAGGTAGATAATGTTGGAACTGACCTGGAGGACACCCAGCTGATGTGTCTGCTGCTTGGTGTGGTGAACCCTCCCCCCACCCACCTTCAGTCACAGATGACCATTGTGGTATGAAAGCAGAGGGAAAAACTCAGGTTGGAGCACTTGTCTCTAATAGATGTTGTAAGTGAGTTAACACACTTAAAGCATTTAAAACACTGCATGTTCCATAGTAACTTATCTATAAATGTTAGTTACTTTTGTCATTAAGTGACTAGAAATGTTTTCGTGGACCTTGGAAGATACCTAAGGGATAAAGGAAAACAAACAAACTGTGAGTCATCAACACATAGATGATAGTGAAAGCAATGGAACAGATTAGGTCTCTCAAGGAGAGAATATAGAGTAAGAAGAGAAGAGAATCAAGCTCCAAACCACAGTGCATTAAGAAACAGAGGAGATGGCCAGGAGCGTGCCACTGCACTCCAGTCTGGGCGACAGAGTGAGACTCCAACTCAAAAAAAAGAAAAGAAAAGAAAAGAAATTGAGGAGATGGCCTTAGTGAAGAAGACTGAGAACGGAGCCTTATAAAGGATATTACAAAAGTGATGTCCTTCATGAAGGAAACTGAGAAAAGATAGAGTAAGAGAATGTAATACGGTAGCCCCAAATCTGAGCATGCTTGTGCATAAAGTTCTTATTCCAAAGAAGATCCCTGGAGGTCCAACAGGAAAAGACCCTGATTTATTGAAACTCAAAGGTGGCACTGATGGTGGCCGGAGGGTGAAGAAAGAATCCACACCTCAGATATTACAGCAAGCAGCTTTATAACCAAGAAAGTGAATCATTCAA
This sequence comes from Tarsius wallacei, assembly GCA_963574415.1. Lineage (NCBI taxonomy): Eukaryota > Metazoa > Chordata > Mammalia > Primates > Tarsiidae > Tarsius > Tarsius wallacei. The sequence continues at coordinate 17,197 of CAUYQG010285610.1, read as the reverse complement.
ATTGCTGAACAGTGTTTATAATCACAGTGAGTAGGGGTGCCGCCTACATTGTTCTCAGCTCTGCTTGATCACCTGCATCCCATGACCCATTACCGGGAATATCCTGCAGAGACCAGCCTTGGCCACAGGCTGCTCCCTGAGTGAGGGGGCAGAAATTAGCCAGGAATAGTGGGAAGAGTCTGTCTGGACAATTATTTCACAGAGTACAAGAGCTAAATGGATGGGGGGTTGGAGTCCAAGAAGGAACAGTAGAATTCAGAGGTGGAGTGATTCTGGATGATATGGTATTGGAAGAGGTTTGGGGAACTAGTAGCCAACATCACTGGCCTACAATAAATTAAGGACTGAGAGGTAGGGTGTTTAATGTGTCCTCCATAGAAACTGAAGTAATGCAGGTTGATGGCAGGAACTGGGATGGAGAGGAAGATAGTAAATGAGAATTCCGATTTCTCTACAAAAGTAAGAAAGCCACTTGAAGGTTGGAAGCTTGCAGCAAATAATGATGGGGAGGCAACATAACACTGCTATAAATTTATGTATGAATCCTGAAATCCTTAGAAAGTTTTTAAAATGTGATAAACTAAATGCACTGCAATGAGAAAAGCTTAGTCTCACTTCCTGACAGCCATTCATTTTGAAATCAGAGTTTCCTGTGGAATGCAATCTTGATAGGGAATCACGGACTAAACTAAACAGACATCCAAATATGTAGGCATGGATATTTCAAAACTCCATATAATGTCTTGCACTTTTTCCTATGTAAATGTGGAATTTAACAAATATCCCTGTAGTGCAATGAAAGCTATTGGAGTTAGAAATATCTAGATAAATGAAGATATATTTGTATGGTGAATACTAAGGCCAGATAGTGGCTTGTTGACTTGACGATTGATATTTAAAAGCCATAGGAAAGAAAATAAAAATCACATGTGAAAGTCTAAACCCATTCTATGTTCATATAATATTCCCTTGTCTCTATGCAAAGTCAAACCATGGTAGGCTGATAGGGAGGTGACAACTTAGTTGCGCATGTCATAAATTAAGTCCAAACAGCAAAGCCAAAAATATATATATATAAAACATGGAAGTTACTATGTAGAAATGGCAATGGGTCCATCCTTCAGTTGTTGGAAGCCAAATACAGAAATGTGACCCTGATTGTTTTCACAACCATAGGGAAAAGTGGGCAGGGGACTATTGGGAACGTCTTGTTACTGTGTGCCCTTGGTTGGCATCAAGGGGATATTGGTTCAAGGAGAGATTTGGCCACTCCAGAAAGAAAGTTTCACAGGAAACAAAATTGGAAAATGAGACTCTGCAGTAAATGAATATTGAAAGAGCCATTAATGCCACATATTTTGAGGATTATAGGAATACTCTTAGGGTGGGGAGATTTGTTTTCCCCTATAAGAGTCATAAAGTAGACACTAAGAAAAAAATCATTATTGGCCACATGGAAATAAGAACACTTTCACTAGTAATTTCTTTTTTGAAAGAGAAAGGAAGACAAAGCATTCAACGCCTAAGCTTTTAAAGTAATATTAAATGCAATAAATACGAGTCATAAGACTAATGGTTTAAAACTGGCTGCATTATGGTCAGTTAAGTGAAAAAAAGTGAGAAGAGAAAGATGGGAAAAGAAAAGAAAGAAGAGAAAATAAGGTGAGCATATTCAACCATGAATCTTTCTCCCAGAGTCTACAACCCTGCTCCAACCCAAACGAATATCTGTGGGGTGCCCCTGATTCACCCATCCTACAAACAACCCCAAGTCCCTTCCTCTGCTACCCACCACCACACTCAGGTTAGTAAAAGAACATTATTCCAAATCTTCTTCAGAAGCCTTCTGCATCCCCTTAGATGGCGTCACTCTTGCCATCTAAATTTCAACAAACACTACTTTTACTTTCCTAAATCGTGTGGTTAAATGTAAACAGTCCCCCTTTCTAAATTGTTTCTAAAATTTATGTATTTTAAAGTTGTGAGGTACATTGAGGATTTGTTACATACATGCAAATACATGCAGGTGAGGTTTGGCTTCTAGCGAGCCCACTCTCCCCCTAGTAGTGGACATGGTACCCAGTGGGTGGTTGTGTGCTCCTTATTTTCCCTCCCACTTTCCCTCCTTTAGCAGGGCCCAGCGTCTCTTGTTTCCACTTTCGTGCTGTCGTGCCCAATGTTAAGGGCCCATCTATTAGTGAGAACATGTGGTATTCAGTTCTTTGTTTCTGTGATAGGTTACTTAGAATGATGGTCTTCAGCTGCATCCACGTTGCCGCAAAGGGCATGATTTTGTTCTTCTCTATGGCTGTGTAGTATTCCCTCGTGTATATGTACCACATTTTCTTTCTTTTTTTGAGTTGGAGTCTCACTCTGTCACCCAGACTGGAGTGCAGTGGCCGCTCCCGGCCACCAAAGCCTTGACCTGCTGGGCTCTGGTGATCCTTCCGCCTCAGCCTTCCGAGTAGCCGGAATTACAGGCACGCACTACCATGCCCAGCTGATTTTTTGATTTATTGTAGAGATGAGGTCTCGCCAAGTTGCCCAGGAGGGTCTCAAACCCACAGGCTCAGGCAATCCACTCATCTCAGCCTCCCAAAGCGCGGGATTACAGGTTGAGCCACCAAGCCCAGCTACCACATTTTCTTTATCCAGTCCATTTTTGATGGGCATCTGGGTTGGTTCCATGTTTTTGCTATTGTAAATAGTGTTACAATAACCATACACATGCAGGTGCCCTTTTGGTAGACCAAGTCATATTCCTCTGGGTATATTCCCAGAAGTGGGATTGCTGAATGATATGGAAACTCAGTTGTAGTTCTTAGAGAAAACGTCACACTGCTTTCCACAAAGGTTGAACTAGCTTACATTCCCACCATCAGTGTAGAGGCATTCCTTTTTCTCTGCAGCCTCACCAGCACTTGTTGCTTTTTGACTTTTTAATGATAACCATCGTGACCGGTGTGAGGTGGTATCTTGTAGTTTTGATTTGTGTTCCTTTGATGATTAGTAAAGCTGAGAATTTCTTCTTATGTTTGATGGCTGCTTTTGTGCTTCCTTTGAGAAGTGTCTGTTCATGTCCTTTGCCTACTTTTTAACGGGGTTGTCTGTCTGTTTGTTTGTTTCACCAGGCCCCAATTTCACACTCCTCAACTTGGTGCATTTTCAACTCTTCACGGAAACTTTTTTTTCTCTGTGCTATCTCGGGAAAGGTGATACCCCTCCCCGTGTTTAAGCTTAACCCCTCCACCTTTGTCATGAAGAGTTTCTCTATGGCTCTATTCCTTCAGCTGGTTCCTTTCTCCCTAAACATTCAAGTTAGAAGCAATGTGCTATGGTCTGAATGTTGGAATTAATACCTAATATGATAGTATTAAGAGGTGAGGCCTTAATGCCCAATATGATAGTATTAAGAGGTGAGGCCTTTCAGGAAGTGAGTGTGTTATGAGGGCTCTGCTCTCATTAATAAGATTAGTGGCCTTATAAAAGAGACTGAAGGACATGTCATTGTGCCCTTACCCTTTCACCTTGTGAGGACACAACAAGAAGACACTATGTGTGGAGCAGAAAGGGACCTCACCAGACACCAAATCTTCTAGTGCCTTGATTTTAAACTCCCCAGCCCCCAGAACTGTGAGCGATAAATCTCTGTTGTTTATAATTTACCCAATCTAAGGTATTTTGTTACAGTAGCCTGAAAAAATTAAGACACAATAATAAGATAAAACATTGGAATGGTATTTTTAGTTATACAAAATGGTCTCACGTACCTAATTTCCTTTGCAACCTCACAATCAGTCTATGAAGTAAGTATTGATGCTTTCCCACTTTTAATCTCTGAGAGGTGAGGTGACACACCAATGCTCACACAAGCAGACAGTGGTAGCAATGACTTAAACTCAAGCCCTCCCATTTCAGGCCCGGTCCCCCCAGCTGGGCCACCTCCTCGGGATCACTCGAGCAGAGGTTCCCAACTGTTGAGTGCACACACATGACCCTGCTGATTGGAGGAGTCCTGAGTTACTAAGTCCCTGCAGTTCTTCCAGGGACCCAACAGGGTTGAGATGCTGGAACCCTCAAGCTGGCCACCTCCTGCCAGGGGCAGCCTTACCCGTGGACCCCAGGATGCTTTCCAAATACAACCCTCTTTCACAAGTGCCATGACTCGAACAACACTGGGAGGTGCCAGGGTGACCCATGATCCTGGTTTGCCCAGCTCTTTCCTGGTTTTAGCACTAAAAGTTCAGCACCCTCAGCCCTGAACAAACAAGAATGGTTTAATAAAGTGGTGATCCACAGCTCTGTCTGCGCCCCTTCAAGAGTGCTTCCCACACACTGCCTGTTATTACTGTGCTTCAAACTCACTCAATAAACATATGTTCAGACCCCACTAAAGTCACGAGCACTATATCAGGCATGGGTATGCAAAGATGGACAATCCATGTCTCTGCTCTCAAGGTGCTTGCAGTTCAGTGGAGGAAGATGGTGCATATATCCAAATGAGCATAACACCAAGTGTAATTATCAATAACACATCAAACTCCCCACCCCCTCAAAACCCCGAGCATTACAACAGCCAAAGACAGAGCTTCAGGAAGGAGAGGGTGACCAACAGACTCAGACGCTATGGGGGTTCAAACATTCAGAGGGGCGAGCACTCAGACAAGTCCACTGGATTTGAAGCTTAGAAGTGATGAGAGTGTCATGCAAGTAGAATAACAAGAGCAGAAATTAGCAGGGGACCCTGATAATTTACCATAATACTATAAGAAAGGGATTGGCAGTAGCAGAATACTGCCGGAGTGGAGGGGAGGGGGGAACACACATCAATAAAGAGTACCTGATCTCAAACCAAGTGGGGGCCAAAGGGATGCTCAAACTTTACCTGTATGATGAGCACTTGTATACCTAACCCTAAATTGTACCCCATATTTTTCAAATAAAAAAAGAAAGAAATTAGCAGGGAGAGAAAACAGCTAGATCCATCCTCAATCACTTGAGCCAGAGGACTTCCGCTTCCGATCATGATTGAGTTACTGGTACCAGGCTGGCTCTTCCAGTACAAACTACTAGAAAACTGGACAAAGTATAAGAATCAACACTAGATGTTGCACAACCGGCAACTGTCATCACTGAAAGAATCTTGATGACAAAGGTGAGCCCAGTAGTGAACTCAGCTTTCTGCCTGGAGGCACTGTTGGGATCCTGGCTCAGGAAAAGGAATGCAAGCACACTGCAGGACTTAACACTGAGCAGCGGAGACAAAGATCAGCGCTCAAGGAGGCAGGCTCCTTACCTCTCTGTCCTTACTCTGTTTTTTCTTCAAAGCATGAATCACCCATCACCTAGCATCATAGAGTTTATTTTGTGGTTGTTGTTGTTGTCTATTTCCCCATGACTCCCTCCCTGGGATGTACTCTTCATAAGGGCTGGGCAGAGAGACTGTCTTTTTTATTCACTGCTGTTTCCCTAAAACAGTGTAGGTAGTAGATGCTCAATAAATACTTTCAAAAGACTGAAAGTAAAAGGGAGTGGGTAATGAGGAAATCACAGCAGGAAACACAGATAAAATTTTCAAGAAAGTGTAAGTGACGGAAAAGAAGAGAGAAGTTGGAACCACAGTAGTATTGTAGAGTTTAAGGCAGGGAATTTCATAGAGAAAGGGGATATATGAAACATGAATGTGTTTGAGGGGTCCAGGTGTCAGAAAGTTGCAGGCTGATGGGCTGTAACCTCTCAAAAGCCTTCTAAAGACAGGAGGTTAGAGGCCAGGTGTGGTGGCTCACACCTGTAATCCCAGCACTTTGGAAAACAGAGGCAGGAGGATTGATTGAGGCCAGGAGTTTGTGACCAGCCTGGGCAACATAGTGAGACTTCAACTCTACAAAAATGAAAAATAAGCCTGGCATGGTGCTGTGTGCCTGTAGTCCCAACTACTTAGGAGGCTGAAACAGAAGGATCACCTGAGCCCAGGAGGTCAAGGCTGCAGTGAGCTGTGATCATGCCACTGCACCCTAACCTGGTCAACAGAGTGAGACTCTGACTCAAAAAACAAAAAGACAGGAGGTTGGGTTAGTTAGTAGGGATAAAATTGTGTGAGCGCTAGAAATCTGGAATGTTATGGATAGAGAGAAATTTCACAGTATAAGATTGTTTGGGTTGCCCATTGCTATTTAACTAACTCATACTTAGTGGCTTAAAACTCTAAAAATTTATTATCTCTCTCATTAGGAGTGAATTGGGAAGTGTCCAAGAAGGTTTTTTCACTCACGTGTCTAAAGTCTCACCCAGGATGACTGGAACAGGTGGGGACAGGTCAGGCCTCTCTCTTCACATGGTCTCTCACACGTCTAGCTTGGGCTTCCTCAGGGTCATCAGACTTCATTAATGGCGTCTGATTTCTCAAGGAAAGGGAGCAGAAGTCACCAATTCTCTTAAGGCCTGGGCTCAGAATTCCCAGATGCCACTTCTGCCACACTCAGTCACAGGCCAGTCCAGGTTCCAGGGGAAGGAAAATACATTATAATTTTTTTCTTCTTTTTTCTTTTGAGTTGGAGTCTCACTCTGTCACCCAGGCTGGAATCGACCTGCTTGGCTCCAGCGATCCTTCTGCCTCAGCCTTCCAAGTAGTTGGAACCACAGGTGCATGCTACCACACTAGGCAAATGTTTTTGATATATTGCAGAGACAAGGTCTCCCCAAGTTGCCCGGGGTGGTCTGTAACCCGCAGGCTCAGGCAATCCACTGGCCTCGGCCTCCCAAAGTGCTGGGATTACAGGCTGAGCCACCGAGCCCGGCCCATTATAACTCCTGATGTATGAAGTTGCTGAGTGTACAGAGATGGGAAGATTGTTAGGAGCCATCTTGGGGGCTCGTTACCATCAAGACTTAAAAAGAAGCAGTTCAAAATGACAATAAAGTCCAAGGTTAAGGTGCGGCCACACTAGTAGCCCAGTCAAGTAAAATGAAGATGAATGTCCCTAGAGCCTGAGAGGTCAGGAAACTGAAGGACTGTAATGTCATTAATGAGAATACCTGAACACTAATGGGAGCTGGCATGATATGGGATACATGCCGAACATTGAGGAAGACGGACGTATGCTCAGCAAGATGTGGGGTGATGATGAGGGCATGGAGAAAGGCTGGCACAAGTGTTGATGGACTTCAGAGGAGGAGTAGTAGAACAATTGCCTAGAATTCGCAGAGTCCTAGGAGTCCCCCTCACCTCAGCCCATGAGCAAGAAGAGCGACCTCTGTTGGAGAAGGTTGGTAAGAGAATTGCATCGTGACAGAAATCCAGGTTTCTGTCAAACTGGTAAGATGAGAGAGAGATGGGATAAGCATTTGATAGGCACTGCTAGGGGAGGGAGGGAAGGAGGAGAGAGGGAACACATGACAGCACAGTGAGTGCCTGGTCCACTGCCAGGGGGGATGAGGGCCAGCAGGAAGCCCAAACCTCACCCATATAACGCCTACTTATGTGGCAAATCCTAACTTATACTCCACAACTCTAAAATTTTTTAAAAATGCAATGTGAAAGAAATAGACTCATGAGAAAGGGAAGATGGCAGAAAGATGCAGTTGGTAAAATGTGGTACTGATATCCTGCTGATAGATGTGGTTATAGAGATTTGCCAAGAGAGCTGTGTGTAGGGCCATGTTAGAGGGATATCAGGAGAGAGGAAGTGGAATACTACCAAGTAGGATGGAATGCCACTCATTCTTGCATTCATTCATTCATGAGGGGAGGAAAAGGTGGAAGTTAGCTGAATTATCCAGGTGGGTGTCAAGATTTCAATCCTTTATGCTGATATTGAGGGCGGCATTAAATGATGGGAGACAGGGTGAAGAGAGAAAGAAAAGAAAGGTTTATCTCAGAGAAGACTCACAGAGCTTAATAACAGAAGCTCATGTCATGATATGAGACTATAAATCCATATCTAAAATTCTAAACACCATGCCCCCCCTAAGGAGGAGGAAATCAGTATTTAGTGTATAAATCTGGCCAATTCATTAAAAATGCATTCTCTCTCTCTCTCTCTCTCTCTCTCTCTCTCTCTCTCTCTTAAGTGAAGGAAGGATTCATAAGAAGTAAGACATTATGAGACATTTGGGCTGGTCAAAGGAAAACAGAACTAACACAGCGTCATGTCAAAGGTATTTTTTTTTTGTTACACACCTTGAGCTCAAGGATTGCAAAGTATTTTACACACATGTTGCTCTCTTACTCTGCAAGATAGGTCAGCAGGAATCACAGCACCCAGTCCAGCATCCCCCACTCTCTAAAAGGAACACACTTACTGAATTTTAATTTTTGTTGCCTTTATAGTGATATTTTCGGCTTGAAATGGAAAGTACACGGTTTCTCTCATCAGGAAAATAAGGGGATGGTGATGAAATTGGGTGGCTGCCGTCTGAATTACATTAAATATTTTCTTGTTTATTTTGTTTTGTGCTTTTCTTTTTCCTCTAAAGAGGTAAAAATACTCCAATTAAGGCTTAATGGAACTTGTTACTCAATGAGAACGATCCATTCACGGTGTTGAAGAAAAGCACATAAGCGCATTTGCCTGTTTGATCTGCCCTAAGTGGCGTTCCGCCTCGGAGGTGAGCAGGATTCGATGGCTTTTCAGAACACTTCAGTGACAGGCGCATCTCTGTCCTCTGATCCCAACACCATGCACCTGGAGGAAGGCAGTTTTGCTCTTGTGAGTGGGCTGTGGCCACCAGGGAGACTTGGGGTGCATTCTGTCCCCTCTCGGTTCTACATAAAATAAGCCATCTGCCAGCTCTCTTGCCTAACCCACATCAGAAAGTCAGTCATCTGGCATCTACTCGGCTTCCCCAGGGCACAGAAATGACTCGCTTAAGATAAGCCAGTCAGAAGCAGCTGTAGAAAAACCACCTGCTCCTCCGATGTAGCAACTTCCCCGGGACACAAATTCCTTCCTGTCATGAACAAAGCTGATTGACTCACATCGCTCCCATTGCTCAGGCCAAAGGTGGGTCAAAAAAAAAAAAATTAATGTCCTGCATCTTTCTTTTTTCTAATATTTAAATAAAATGAACTTCTCCCTCTGGTTCCTAAGATCATGGGAATCGCTTCCATAACAGGACACAGTTGTGAGGAAAGGAGTCCCTAGTCTCCCTCCCCATTTGCTAAGGATCTTTTCGCATTGTCCCTAGAGAATCAAATGCTTAGCACACTTCCCTGCAATCTCTTAGTTCAAGTCCAGGCCTTTCATGCCAAACCAATCCATTATACTTTCCTTCTGGAGCCAAGAGCAGTGGACATTTGGTTTTTGGCCACTCAGTGCCCATATACTCTACTTCCTGTAACTGCAGTCAGGGCAGCTCCTGTCACTCATTCTTGGTCCCTGGGGCTCAGGGGTGTCACTCCACCCAGGCCTGAGATGGTCAGTGTATCATCATGCTTTCTGGGGCAAACAAAATGATCCTTACTGTTCTTATTCTGTTACCTTATGAGTGCCAATGGAAATGTGTATTTAGAACGGGCCTATTCCTATGCTAATACATTTAAGTATTCAAACTGTTGGATTTGTAGACAAATTCCAGTTTCAGGAGCTTCTAGGCAAATGTATATAAATGGCCAAGTCACAGCCAACAAGACGCAGTGAGACCCCACAGACACTTCTGGAAAAGAGACTATCTTCATGTGCTGAATTTGAGACGGAAAAGAGGTTAAAAAGATACCTTCATTTTTCTACAGTGCACAGTCTGTGATGAAAGCGATCCCAGCAGGAGAAGTTGCTGAGAAAGAGAGAGCAACCAAGTCCTGAAGATGCCATTAGAGCTCTGAATCCCAGAAGACCTGAAGCAAGCCAATTCCTGGGCTTTTCAAAGAGCCATGAAGCCTCTTTTTTTCCTTAAGAGAGAATTTTGCTACCAAAAGAGTCATACCTGGTACTCCAAGCATCATTCCAGAGACCTGTTTTCCAGATGCCTGCTATATTGTTAAGCTCTCTCCTTTGCACGCTGACTCTGCAACATATGTCCCCTGAAAAGGGCTCCCCATTTTGTTGAAGCCATCCTCATTAATTCTGTGCAATCCAATGTTGACGCATAAGCTCTTCACACTTTGACAGAATCTTCTGCATCTTTGTCTTCTTCCTATTCATTCGCCTTCACTTCAACAGCGATTTATCAAGTGCTCGGTATGTGCTTTTAGAATGCATAAGGATCGTAAAGCCTCAGCCTCAGCCTCAGCATGCGTGATGACAGAATAAGCGGCATGCACACGGACAGGAAAATGTGAAAAGTGATGCAGGGTGCAGAACAGGGGGTCTGGTCTTGAAGACTAGGGGCTTCCAGCGTGTCTCTGGCCTTTCTAAGGTCTTCCATCAGGTTGGACATTTGAGCAAGACAGGATTCTCCTTCTTCATATTCATGTTTCATTCTCCTCATATATTGTAAGACGACGGTTTTGGAATAAAGGAAAAAACATCCCAGGCACAAATTCATTCCACATGGAACGTACATTTATGAGTATATCTACTATATGCCTGGCACTTTCTGAGATCTGGGGAGAAAGGACCTCAGTGTCACAGAACTTACATTCTAGTGGGAGAGACAGGCCACAAATAAGTAAAACATGAACACATATCTAATTGATGTCAGACACTTACAAGAAAACTAGAGCAGCGTAGAGAAAGGGAGGTACTTGACTGGAGTTGGAGTGTGGGCCTGTGTTGGATAAGGCGATGAGAGAAAGGCTCTTGGAGAAGATGTCATTTTTCCAGAAACATGAATTAAATGAAGTCGCATGTCCTGGGGAAGGAGCATTTCAAGCAGAAGGGACAACAACTGCAGATGACGCTCCTTTCATGGCCCTCTGCTGTCCCTGTCTGTCTCCAGAATATCTCTGCTTCCTCAAGCCATCCGTTGTTTGTCACCTATATGGACACCCAAGAAAGTTTCTTCATTCAAAAGAAAGAAAGAAAGAAAAGAAACAACAGCAACCACAAAAGTCCAGAGAAATTCAACTTCTCCACCAGACAGTGTAGGTCACGGGGTCTGAGATAGCTTTAGGGGCCCCCCAAGGATGTTTCCAACCCTTTAAAATCAGAAAAAAATCTTTGAACTTCTAGGTCAAAGGAAATGTTTTAATATAGACCATTTGGCCGGGTTCGGTGGCTCAGCCTGTAATCCCAGCACTTTGTGAGGCGAGTGGATGGCCTGAGCCCAAGGGTTCAAGACCCGCCCAGGCAACTTGACGAGACAGCGTCTCTACAACGAAGCAAAAACTAGCTGGGCGTGGTAACTCATGCCTGTAGTTCCAGCGACTTGGAAGGCTGAGGTGGAAGGATCGCTGGAGCACAGCAGGTGGAGGCTGCGGTGGCCGGGAACGTGCCACTGCATTCCAGTCCGGGTGACAGAGTGAGACTCCAACTCAATGTATACATATATGTGCCATTTATCTATTCATCTTTATACCAATTCAGTTGTAAAATATAATTTTTTTTTTTTTTTTTGGTGGAGGAACAGGCTCTTGAAAGATCTGGGGGCTGAAGCAGGTAAAAGCTGGGCTTGTTGGAAGAAGGGCAAGAGTGTGTCTCAAGGAGTTAGGATGGAAGGAGGAGCAGGAAGCAAGTTCAGAGATGTAGGCAGGATACAGGCAGGTAGAACCTCGGGTATTAGCAAGCTGTGGAGTCAGGAAGTGGGTGGCTAACGGGGTAAGGGGGAGCAAAGAAAACACCTGATGCTCAGAATTTTTGACACTGCTAAAATACACGCTGGAACATTGAGTATTTCTTGACCCCTTTAAGCAAGAGGCTTCTAATGATGTTTTCATGTTTCAGCAATTTAAATGTACGCACCTCTTATAGGCTACCAACTCCCACCTGAATCTTGAGATCAGCTTCTGTTGCATCCAAACTTGGTGTTTTCCCTCTGACCTTCGTCCCTGCTTCACCGTGGGGTAGAATAACAACTTAGAATGACGTGGAGGCACTTTGCAATATTCAAATGCCATAAAAATGGGGATCATGGTCATGATGGTTAATAATAAGAAGCAATCGCGCTTCTGCCCATGGATGGACTTTGGCTTAGAGACAAATGACCTTCTTTGCTGGCTTGTCTACCTTGTGCCCCTACCTAGCACAATCAGGAATCTCTCAGGCAAGACCAATATTTCAGGAAGGATTTGTCACACTGTGTTGTGAACTCATAAAGTTTACGACACTGCTTGTAGCTGCTCATTTACTAATACCAGTGATATTTAAAGCTCTTAACAGTGAAGGCCTAAGCTACTTGCTGTACCTCCCCTTCGCTGTCCTATATCCTGTTGAGACAATTGAGGTCATCTCTCATTTTCTATTGTGCATACTCATATTTAACATGACCTAGTGGAACTGGAGCCTGAGCCGGCAAGCTGGGAACTCCCAGCATCCCCCAGACCTCTCAAGGCCCTTTGCAAAGCTAGCTGTTTGAGCAAGGAAGCCTTTTTTCCTCCTCTCTTCTTAGAAGGAAATAAGTTGGGATGCCTTAAAGTCTGTGAGGTCAAAAGGGCTCACAGATTTTGTCAGAGCTTCTTTAGGAAGTCTCTTTTTATTACATTCTCCTGGTATGGGCAAATACCAAATTAAAAATAAATAGAAAAGGGCCTCTGTATTTTAGGGTTAGAAAGGGCTTTATAGGAAGAAGGACAATTGGTTTTAATGATATCTAAGGGTAAGAAGAGCCCTATTGGAATGCCCAGGGTCTCAAAATTTTAACTTGTAAAACCACATTTACTTTTCAGTTGTAAATGTGTCAGAAAAGTGATGGAAAGGTATAGAGAAATTTTTTTTTTTTGTCTTAACATCTTTCAGTGCCTCTTCTTTTTGAGTCTCATCTGATTTCTGATGGATGCAGCTAGCTTCTGGATGGAAAAGTCGATGGATAAACCAGAAAGCTCCCTCTGGGGCCTTTTTCAACTACAGGTTAATTTTCAGTGGTCATTTAAATCCATCCACACCGCAGTTCCAGAATTCAGAAGGAAATGGACGACATCAGATCGGGGAATAACCATTCTGGGAGTCTCTTTTTCTTTGCTGCTTTTTTTATTTTTGAGTTGGAGTCTCACTCTGCTGCCCAGGCTGGAGTTCAGTGTCACACTCACAGCCACCCCAGCATCGACCTGCTGGGCTCCGGCGATCCTTCCGCCTCAGCCTTCCAAGTAGCTGGAACTACAGACGTGCGCTACCACGCTGGCTAATTTTTTGATTTTATTTGAGAGACGAGATCTCAGCAAGTTGCCCAGGCTGGTCTCGGACTCCTGGGAGCAGGCAATGCTCTCGCCTCGGGCACCCCAAAGTGCTGGTATTACAGGCTTGAGCCACTGCACGCGGCCCCTTTGCTGTTTTTTCTTCAAGTTTATCTATCATTTGCAAATATGATGCCAGAAACCCAATCTCTGAGAACCCCCCAAAATGAGATGAAGTTGAAAATTCTTGAGTTGGGCCACTGGAGACAGCCTCCCAGCAGTCTGGTACTGAGTGCAGGGATGTGGTTTTCCTGCTTCCCATCACCTGTTCACTGCATCTGATTTGAGTACCAGACACAGCGAGACTGCCAGATCCCAAGAAGGGAGGCGTATGGAGGCAGAAAGGTAGGCTGAGGTGTACTAGGGATGCTTTCTGCCAACATTCGGAGGTCAGTCATGCAAAAGAGCAGACCTGTGTTCTGTGGCTTCAGATGGCAGAAGAAAGAGCAGAGAGTGGAATACTAGATTGTTTTATCCGTTTTTTTATTATAGCAAAATCATCATAAAATTTACCATTTCAAGCATTTTTAGGTGTGCAATTCAGTAATGTTAACTACATTCTCATTGTTGTACACCACCTATCTCCAGGACTTTTTCATCTTCCCAAATGGAAACTCTGTATCTATTAAACGATAACTCTCAATTCCCCCCCTCTCAGGTCATGGCAGCTGCTGTTCTACTTTCTGACTTTATACATTTGACACTTCTAGGTATGCCATGTAAGTGGGATCACACAATATTTGTCCTTTCATACCTGGCTTTTTTCACTTAGCATAATGTCTTCAAAGTGCTTCTGTGTTTGTAGTATATGATAGGATTTCCCTACTTTTGTTTTTGTTCTTTTTTGAGTCAGAGCCTCATTCTGTCACAAAGGCTGGAGTGCAGTGGCACACTCATGGCCACTGCAACTGTTTTCCACAGTGGTTGTACCATCTTATAGTCATATCAGCAATGTAGAAGGATTCCAACTTTTCCACATCTTCAGCAACACGTGTTATTTTTTGCTTTTTGATTTTGGGGTTTAAAAAAATAATAACCATCTTAATGAGGATGAAGAGAAATGCTAGATTTCAACTGACTCTAAGAAAGAATGATCTCACAATAAGGTCTGACCAGTTAGGGACTGTCTCGTTGCTGGGGATGATCAGGTCAGAGGTTAGCCTAGGCAAGCACTAAGCCACTTCCAAAATCAAGAGTCTATGAATCTGTGACACACAATGGCATTTGAGAACCTTACTTATGTGTCTATTTTCTGGTCTGAAGCATATAAGATTAGAACAATGTATGAATTCCAATGATCTGTTAGGAGTTGTGTGTGGATAGAGAGGTGATCACAAACTGATGATCCCCAAATCAGACCTGTGGGTATATTTTTGTTAGTACGTATGTCTCAAAACTCGAAGATTTCTCAATAAAATGTACATATCTTGCTTCTTTTAAAATTTGGGAAGTCCATAGTCCTTGGAGTGAGAAATGAGACATTTTAACTTTACTGTTCTGCTCAACAATGTGCGACCCGCTACCCATAGCCATGCTGTCTGTGTAGCCAAGCTACCCAGTTATAAACAAGTGGTGAATTTAAATGACTTATATACTTAAAGAACTTTCAAGAAGATATGAACTCTTTGATCAAAGTATCTGAAACAGGAGAATGTTACCACATTTATCGTTTTAAAAAAATGTTCATGCATGTAATCATTTTGTTTTGTTAATTTTTAAACACAAGTAACTGGTAAAATGTACAGTGCTACCATGAGAGCCTTTTATGAAAACGATCATGATTTGCCATTATGATATCTGTTCCATGAGAACAGGGACCAGTTAAGGTCTGCCTCATAGCTAGGGATGATCAGGTCAGAGGTTAGTCTAGGTAAGTGTTAATCCACTTTCAAAATCAAGAGTCTATAAACCTGTAACACACAAAGGCATTTGAGAAGTTTATTTTTTTTTTCGCACTGCATACTCAAAGCCTAAGTTTTGTTTTTGGTTTTTTGTTTTTTGAGTTGGAGTCTCACCGTTGCCCAGGCTGCAGTGTAGTGGCATGCTCACGGTCACCACAGCCTCCACCTGCTAGGTTCTGGCAATCCTTCCTCCTCAGCCTTCCAGGTAGCTGGAACTACAGGCGCAAGTCACCACACCTGGCTAATTTTTTGATTTGTTGTAGAGATGAAGTCTCACCAAGTTGCTCAGGCTGGTCTCGAACCCCTGAGCTCAGGCAATCCTCTCACCTCGGCCTCCCAAAGTACTGGGATTACAGGCTTGAGCCACCATTAGCCATTACTATGACTGTAATATTGTTGTTGTTGTTGTCATTAAATACTGAGTGTTTTTTGTGTTAAGTTGCATGCAGTCATCTAACTCAGTAACAGGGTGACTTAAAATAGTGTGTGGTTAAAACCATTCATTCATTCAAAGCACATCAAGACAACCAGACTTGTGTTGTGACTTTAGTCCTTTGAAGGATAAGATTCCAACCCCAAGATTTGGTTAAACATTATCAAAATTTGTGTTTGTGGGCTTTGTTTTTGCTTTGTTTTGGTATATAAAGCATTTTCTGAATTCACAATAAGTCCTGGTTTGTAAAATAAATTTTGTTTTTGATGCTGTTCTTTTTTGCTTGTTTGCCTCTCTCTCTCTCTCTCTCTCTCTCTTCCCTTCCTTCCTTGTTTCTTTTTCTTTCCTTCCCTCTCTCCCTCCCTCCTTTCCTTCCCTCTTTCCCTCTCTCCCTCCTTTCCTCTCTTCCTTCCTTTTCTTCCTTCTTTTTTTTTCCATTTTCTTTCTTTTTAAAAATTTTCTTACTAATGTGTTTGTTTTGGACAGTCCAAAGGGAAGAAGTAGTCCTCACTCAGAACTATACTTTTCCATAGCACTATGTAGACTTAAAAGTAATCCAGTGTGGGTTGTGATTTATGTCAGATGAATACCAAATAATTCTGGATCATTTCTTTTGTTTTAGGCACAACAATGGGGGATGGGGAGGGAGAATAGGTTGGTTCAAAACAGTCAAATCACAAAAACCTCAATAATTGTTTTATAACAAATTTATGACTGAATGAAAGCCACCATGCCTACAATTCTTGCTGTGAAAGTTACTGCTGTGAGATAAAGCACGGGAAATCCAGAAAGCAAAGGTAATGTATTCAGACTTTTCCTCTAATAGCCAAAGAAAACAGAAACGTATCTCCTGGGAATCTGGGGACAGAGCCTGAAGAGGTTTCTGGGCAAGACTTCTTTGAAACCTTGCATCTTGACTTGAGGTCCATGCAAAGTGTGGACCCCATGACATAGTCCATGCCGTCAAGAGCAGTAGCAGCCTCCCACAGGGAAGTATGTTGTCATTATCTTCATTTTTTATGAGAAAAATCGGGACACACGGTATATCCAAACATATCTTAATAAAAGTATGTTTCAAATTATTTGAAAGTTAAATTGTTTTGCTTTCGCTCAACAACCATATCAGCAAATGGAGCATTCTAGAAAGACAGTCATATTTAGTCTATGACGTCTTGTACTTTCTGGGTTCTTCAGATATATCCCTACTGGAAAAACATGGTAAGCTATTTGTACTGCTGAAGACATTGGCACAGAGTAGCTAATTTACTTATTATTGTGGTTTTTAAAAGAATGTTAAAGTAGAGTAATAATGCATGTTTCATGGTCAAAAACTTAGAAAACAAAAAAGAAGAAAAATGAACTCTCATTATCCCATTGACAATCATTTTGGGAAAGTAAGAGCATGAGGAGGCCTTGGGAAATTAAAAGAAAAAGAGAACAGTTATATATATATATTTTTTTCCTCTTTTAATTTTTATTTTAAAATTGTGGGGTACAATTCAGGGTTAGGTATACAAATATTCATTGTGCAGTTACCTTTGTTGATGAGGTGTGCCCCCCCTTCCCCAGGCAGATATCGACTACTGTCAATCCCATCTC